>JASKGM010000005.1:11330880-11349849 GCA_034509205.1 Ceratonia siliqua
ACTTGAATTATCTTTATCCATTCATCTCTTATATTCACATTTTAGAACCATTAATGTATTTTTTTTAAATATATTAGGTTAATGTGTGCTTAATATTATTTATATAAAAATATAATCCTAATTAACATATAAATTAACCTGAATGTATAATTCTTGTATAAGATAAATTATTTTTAAAGTTAATATCACTTTTAATCTTTATAATTTTACCAGATTTTGTGGCTGGTCCTATAATTTTTTCTTTGTAATTAAGTTGTTAAAGTTTTAATTATTTTTAATTTAATTTGTACTGTTAACTATCATTATCGTTTTGTTAATTAAGTCTAAATTAATAAAATTATAAAAATTAAATTAAAAACTCAATGAAACTATAGGGACATTTTTGTATTATTTAAGGGTCTTATAATTTAATCAAGTTTTAAATTTGACCCTTATATTATTAAATTTTTGATTTAATTGTTATAATTTTATTAATTTAAGAATTAATTAATGAAATAATAATGATAAATGATGATAAAAATTAAATTAAAAATAATTTAACTCTAAAGACCCACAAATTATATAAGAATCACATTTAAAAATAAAATTATAAGAAGCAAAAGTTAAATTAATTCTTACTTTTATTTTTCTTAGAGTTTAGTAACAAGGCATCACCTAATATTATTATTTTTTAAATAATATTTAATTTTTATAAAAAAATTAATTTATTATTACTTTATAGTATTTTGACTATATTATTGTTAATGTCAAAGTTAAATTAATATATTTTTATTTTTATAAATAAATTAAATATTATTTTAAAAATAAATAGATATATAAATATTATATTATTAAAAAAATTTAATGGAAAAAAAATTGCATTGAGGTAGGGCTAAAATTGGGCATTGAGTTAGCTTAGAAAGGATTGAAGAGAGTAGGGTGACGGAGGAAAACACAGGCTTTTTTAGTAGCAGCCGTACTATCGAAGTAGAATAATAATAAGCTAAAGGTAGTGGGCTTAGGAGCTGACATAAGTACATAACACCATTATCAAATGCTCTTATAAAATAATAATAATCCAAATCTATGCCTCACACTCCACCCTATCACTTTTGACCACTCAAGATTCTCTTCCTTTCCCAATTTGCCATTACAAAATTCAACATTTATATTCGTTCCACGTTGTTATATTTATAAACAATAAATATAAGTATAATTAATAATTAAATAATAAGTTTTATTGTTTTAAATAAAATATTTGATATATTATTATTATTTTAATTATGATATCTTGAATAATATTAAATATTTAAAATATTTTTATTTGATATATTATTTTTAATATATTATCATCTTAATCACATTCAAAATATCATTAATTTGTATATTATTGTTTAAGATATTGAGTATTATATTAAATATAAAAATTTTAAATATCATAATATCTTATAATATTTTGTATCATGTATCAAAGATGCTAAAAAATGTGACATAATAATGTATCAAATAATCTTATGGTATTATCTAATATATTAGTGTGATGAAATAATAATATTTTATGAAGTATAAACATAAGAATCTCACCACATATTATTTTTAGTTTTAGTAATTTTTATAAAATCTCAATTATATTTTTTTCAATAATTTTCTATTGCATATTATATATGATAATATTATCATAACATCTTATATATTAATATCCTATATTATGATATATAAGATATAATAATATGTAATATAATAATATATAAAAAAAATAATATTTTCACACTTTTTTTAATATTTTTTAATATTTCTTTTAATATTTTTTATTTTTTATTATTATATATTAATTATATTAATTATTATTTTATATTATATTTATAATAAAAAATAAAATATGAGAGAGGTGTGAAAGAGAGAAATATGAGAATATTATTTCTCTAATAAATATATATTTTAAGTGGGGAATGCTAGCCTTTCAGTGTGTTATAGAATGGCAAAACAGTACTCTTGGGCGCCCGATAATAATCTCTTTTTACCCGTATTATAGATGTGGGCGATCCCCTAATAATATTTACATTTTGGATTGGATAAAAAAACTTATTTCTTTTTAAAAAGTGCAATAATATAAGAGATTTTAGTTAATTTTATTTAAAGAATATAATAAATATGAGTATTTAAGACATTTATATTATGATAAAAAGATAAAAATAAAAAATATTTAGACCAAAATTATCAAAAAATTCAAAGGCAACCATGTTATTCACATTGATGAATATGTTGATGGGCAAATTAGGCTGTATATAAAATTAATAATTATTGTTATATGCTTTCAAATAAGCATATTGGAACACCCACAACCACAAAACTTTTGAGCCAAAAGACAATGTTTCTGCCGAGAAAATAAATTAAATAAGTCTAAAATGAACTTTAAATAACAAATTATAAAATAAAGTATGCTAATTAAATAATTAATATTAAAATATAAATAAATTAATAATAATTCATAAATATAAATATTTTAACTATTTAATTAATAACTATTTACTTATACTTTATTCTCCCTAATACTAATAAAAGTTATTGCCTATTTGTTAAAATTAAAAAAAATAAATTATAATTCTTTATCTGAACAATGAAAATTTTTATTATTAAATTATTTATTATTTATTTATACGGTAAAAATATCATTGAATTAGTTTAAATATTAATTAAAATTAAATTTTTTTCAAATGATTTTAATATTCTTTATTTATAAATAATTTTATAGTATTTTAAAATTACTGTTAAATAATTTAATTTAATTTTAATAATAGTTTTAAATATTATAAAATTATTTAAATTAAAATAAATTAAATTAAATTTCCGCAATAAAGTTATTTATATTAAAATTTGGATAGCAAAGGCAGTTAAGCAACAAAAGACAAATTAATTTTAAACTACATTAAAATATAAAATATAATATGATTTATTTAAAAAAGTGTAAAGTAAATTTGACTATTTTAAATTATATTTTAATTATAAATACTTAAATTTAAAAATCATATAAACTACCCTCCTTAATTTTTAAACTTATATATTTATTTATTTATTTATTTTAAGTAACAGTTTTACTGTTATTAAAGTTATGGGAATATTTTGTGAAATTTTAAAATTTATGTATACAAATTATAATTAAAATAAAATTGTAGAGCATAAAATGTATTTTACCAAAGAAATAAAAATAAAACCTAGCTGGTAGCTGGCTCCACCCAAGATGAATATTCAGGCTGGCAGAGTCGCAGAGACAGAGGGTAGATATGTGAATTTCGGTCGCAGAGACCCTGACCTCTTCGTTCCGCTCCTCTTTGTTGGGCTTTGTTAAGAGACAGGGAAAGAGGATAAAAGCTGTCCCCACGGTTTTTCATGGTTAGATACTTATTACACTAGCACCTCTCCTCTCTCTTTTACCTCCTCGAGTCAAAGTAACCTTGGGGGGCAAACAATAAGCAGAGAGAAAAAGAGAGCTCCTCCTAGCCAGAAAGATGAAGAATTGGTCTATTTTTTGCTTATCAGTATTAATGTACCAGATTCCATTATTCCGCAATTAAGCATCTAACCCAGAAGGAAAAAAACAAGAATTGGTCTCCTTTTGTGGTGATTAAGCATTGCAAAGTCAGGGCCTCAGGGGGGGTGTTTCAGGAGAAGATAGAAGAGAAAGAAGGGGGCCAAATTGTGAAGTCAGAGAGAAAGAGGGTGAAAAAGGTATATAGTGAGAGAGAAAGGGAAAGGGAAGGAGAAAGGGAAGAAATGGTGGGCTCAGCAGCATCAGATAGGAGCAAAGAAGCTGTTGGGATGATGGCACTTCATGAGGCCCTCAGAAGCGTCTGTCTCAGCTCAGACTGGACTTACTCTGTCTTCTGGACCATCCGTCCTCGCCCGTATGCTTTTCTTATTTTGTCTCTCTCTCCCAAAAATTATCTCTTTTTCTATCTATTTTCTGTGTGCAACTTTGGATGCCATGGTTTTAGCTGTTTTCTCAATTAGGTCTTGTCCATTTCTTGCAGACGAGTGAGAGGTGGTAATGGCTGCAAGGTTGGGGACGATAACGGCAGCTTGTATGGTTTCCCTTGCCTTCTGTTTCGCTAATTGCACAATACAATTTTGAGATTTTTAGCTCAAGCTAGCTACCTTTTCTACTTCCATCAGAACTCTTTCTTAGCATCCAAACAGAGTTTACAGTTTTCCATGCGAAAACAGAGTAATCAATGACGATGGAAAATTAGATATTTAAGCAATTTTTTATACTGGGTATTGTTTGGATTGGCAATTCCATGAACTGACATGCTTTTTTTGGGTGAATTTCTTGAAGGATGTTGATGTGGGAAGATGGGTTTTGCCGTGGAAGGGTTTCAGATTGTCTGGAAGAGATTGATGGAGAGGATCCTGTCAGAAAATCCTTCAGCAAAATGTCCATTCAGTTATATAATTATGGAGAAGGGTGGGTACTGGGTAGGTGTTTAATATGTTGTGATTCCATTTCCCTTTCTCTCTGTCTGCCTCTGTCTCCCTGTCTCCCTGTCTCTCTCTAATCTTCAATGTTGTCTGGAGAACTATGAGCATTCTTCTCTGCTTTGTGCTCTGATTGGGTGAATTGATTTTGAACCAGGTTGATGGGGAAGGTTGCTTCTGATAAGTGCCACAAGTGGGTCTTTAAGGAGCCCACAGAATGTGAGCCAAATATCTCCAACTACTGGCAAAGCTCCTTTGATGCTGTATGCATTTGAACCCAATAATAGTTCTTCACGATGATCTTTTTGTTCTCTTCCTTTCCCATAGAATATAGATTTTGACCTCCACATTCCAACCAGAACAGAATCTAGCAATAAATTTGGCTTTTTCTATTGTTAATGTATAGATATTTCGGTGATTGATTGACTCAACTCCCTCTTTTGATGCCATTAATTGCAGCTTCCTGCTGAATGGACCGACCAGTTTGAATCAGGCATTCAGGTCAGCCATTATTGGTCTCAGAAAGCTACTTTTTAGAACTTTAAACCCTTTCCTTGACGTAGAATTTCTTTGCATTTTCTTCCATGATCAGACAATCGCTGTAATTCAAGCTGGGCATGGACTTCTGCAGCTTGGTTCTTGCAAGATTGTGAGTAAATTTGTTTGCGTTACTCTATTTCCACATAGACAAAATATCAAATACTTGATCTGCATCATTTTTTGTTCTTAGATTCCTGAAGACCTCCATTTCGTGCTGAGAATGAGGCACACTTTTGAATCTCTGGGCTACCAATCTGGGTTCTACATCTCCCAACTCTTCTCTTCAACGAGGAACACTTCCTTTTCTGCTTCAGCCCCTTCAAAACCATCCTCCACCATTCCCATTCGGTCTCCCCCGCCTCTCTTCAACTGGGGTCAGAGACCACTTGCTCCTGCTTCCTCCATTCTCTCCTCGCCCAATTTTCATACACTGGGATTCCCACAAGCCAAAGACGAAACCCATATGTTTCTGATGCCTCATTCCTCTGAAACCCCACGAATCGAAGATATGATAGGCGAGCACGAAACCGACATAAAATGGCCAAATGGGTTGTCTTTCTTCAACGCCCTCACCGGACGAGCCGATGATGCTAAGCTTCTGTTCAATCCAGAGGGCTTAGGAAGCAAAATGGGTGATCAGAATCCGAACCCAAATTCAGATGAGTTCTTGAGCTTGGATAGCAACCCAGAAAGTGGGAGGAAAATGGACAAGTTTAAGAGGAGCTTCACTCTACCTGCTAGAGTGGCTTCGTCATCATCTTCGTCTACTTCAATGGATCATCACCATCACCATCAACAGCAGCAGCAGGCTGTGGAGTATAGGAACTCAGAAGGAGGAATGTACCAGGATGTGATGGAGACATTTTTGGAATGAAAGATGATAGAAGAGTTGTATGTAGGAAAAACTATTAATCTGTGTTCCTTAATTATCGTGTGTCTGCTTAATTTCTTCTACTTTGTACCCTGTGTTTCTGTCTTCCACTCAGTGAGACTTGATTAATGAGAATTTCTTTTAGTTAAACCAGACACAAAGGTTATGGAAGAAGGTTTGAATTGTGAGATCAAATATTAGTTGAAACTAAATAAAAACTAGACATAAAGGTTTCAAATTTTTAATGATATTGGTTACCTCACGAGAAAAAAAAAATACAATGTATAAAATTAATTGTCTTATCCTCTTTAGCATTAAGTATTAAGATTATTCTAACAGGTTGAGAGTTTGAACTCACTTTTTTATCTATTTACTAGCAAAAAAACAAAGATTTTATTTTATTTTCTAAAGTCATATATTAAAAGATTTTCTTTTATCTCTTTTAAAGTTTGGTATAACATTTGATATATTTTTGAAAAACACAACTGACTTCGAATGAATATATTGGTAGGCAATGTGTGGTAGAAATTGATATGTGGTGAAGGTTTAGATGTGAGTCAAATTATAATTAACATGTGACGCTTGAGTTAGTATAATTAAGTAAAAAATGTTACCGGTTAAATAATAGATATAATATTTTGCTTAATGATAAGTATTTGACCCAACATATATTAACTTTTAATATAATTATAAAAATAATAAAAATAATAAACTTTATCATGGTAAATTAACATATATATAAAATTATAAATTTTTTTTAGTATTAATCTATGTAAAATAATAATATAAAATTAATTATTTATTATTTTTTGTTCAATTCGATTCAATTGCTTCGATGGTCAGTTTGCCAATTCAACCATTGAGTTAAATCGAGTTAATCCAGTTTATTATTAAATTCGGACAAATTTAAAGGTTAATTTATCAAATTATCAGTTGAATATATATATATATACTTACAAACAATAATATATATATGTAATAGTAAATCTCACATGACAGAACTAAGCTACGTCTTGCTTTTTTTTTTTTATATTTTTTTAAAATTTTTTTTAAAATTTTTTTACATTTTTTTTACTATTTATCCATAATTTTTTTTATTATTTATTTATAACTTAAAAATTCTATAAAAAATACAAAAACATCTTTAAAAATTTTTAAAAAAATTTATGATATAAAACTTAATTATTTAATTTTAAAAAATAAAAAAATATTAAAAATTACCGAGCAATAGGATAATAATGCCTTATTTATATAACTCCGAACATAACAGTATTTTATACCAATCCAATGGCCGTACAGTAACATGATTGTCCTATTACTGCATCGAATCCCGTGTGTTGTGATGATGCTGATAGCTGGTGTGAGATTTGTGGTGGATCTACATTGATGAGTGAATGTTAAAAGTTTTTTAATGAAATTTTTTTTTACCCTCATGGAAATTTGGAAATTACCTCCATATGAGTTAAATCTTTACTACTCAACTGAACCTCACTAATTTTTTTAGAAATAATTTAAAAGTAATTTGAGGTACTTAATTTTTATATTATTTTATTTTATATTAATTTGTGTTTAATTTTTTTATTTATTAAAGTTTTTATCTACTTTATTTAATTTTTATTTAAGAAGAAATAAAATAAAATAAATGAAAATTTTTACTTCCAATTAAGTTTGATTTTAGCAAGTAAAGGAAAAAGACAATTAAGAATTTCTTAAAAAAAAAAAGCTTTAGTGAAACATCATTGTTTATAATTTACTTTTTACTCTACTAGTAAAAATTTCTAGATCACTGTGAGATGGTGTTATAGAAGCAATTATTGGGTATATAATCCTGTGCTATAAACCTCAAAACTTTGTTTTTAGCCGTAGGAAATGGCTGAAGAATGATTTTGATAGAGAAGTTAGTGGGCTTGGAAAGTGAAAATCTGCTTAATCATTATGTCTCTAGGTTGCAAGATATTGATTATTCAATCTTTGCTCATCTCAAGTTCAATGAATTACACATCAATCTTTGTCAACTAGTATTTTTCTTTAATAATACAGCTCCAAATATGCCTATGCATATAAAATAATAATAATGTTACTGGGAGTTCTCAAAATGTTAAATTTTTTATTATTAAATATACAATTCTTACTTAAAAGTTTTATTGATATTAAAAAGAAAGTTGATAATCTTAATATGGTAAAAAAGCTAAATTTTTTCGAAAGGGAAGAAAGAGAGAGGCCAAGCAAGAATATTATTACCAATAAAGATTGACTAAAATAGTAAGATTGAATTGAATCGATCAAAGAGTTTTTAGTTCAATTCTTGTTGGTAATCATAAACATCTATTAATTACAATGCGTGGTACCCTTAAAACTAAAACTTGTTTATAGATATCTATTAATTGTAATGCACCCTATCTTGAAGCTAAAATAACCTATCTACCTTCTTAATTTTTTATCACAAAAAAAAAAAAAGCAAACATGTTATTACATAACTTTGTACCGACTTCTTTGGAAAGATAAAAAAATATTGGGTTGGCTGCTAAACGAATTTGAAATTTTATTTATATAAAAATTTATTAATTTTTGAGTTCAAATTCTTTAAAAATTAACAAAAATCAAACTCATAAAATAGTTAATGATCAATTTATATAATCTACGTAGCTTTTTTCCGTAGTTTTTATAAGGAAGCAAAGACTCCCTACAATCTAAAAAGGAAATTGGTTGAAATTGGAGTATATGATTTGATCAAAGACTTTTTGGTTAGTCCCAAACAAGGGGACATTGGTTTCTCATTAGGGTTTGTGTGGCAAAACCAATGGTCCCATTTGAGCTCATTGTGCCTTTGGGACCACCTCTTTCCTATCCAACCCAATTATTTTTCAACCATTCTTTACAAAGCTCACTTAAGATGCCCAATACAAACAAGCAGGTCCATGGATTTCAAGACAAAGTTGTTGAAGGTTCATAACTCATGTTTTTTTATTTTATTTTTAGTATGAGGAGGATAAAATTTGTGACCTTTTATTTAAATTTTTGCTTCCACTTCTTTTTTATTTTTAGAATGATATTTGACTCCTTTATGAAGTTATAAATATATTAATTTATTATTTTCTTAATCTCACACCAAGCTGATATTAAAGATAAATTGATATATTCTTATCTTTATAAAGATGCCGAATTTAAAAGTAAGAAGAATATTGAGTGTTATATTATCAAACTTCAAATAAAATACTTTATATATTTAAAAAAACTTTTAAATAATCATAACGTTTTGACCTACCAATGGAGGTGAGGTGAGCATCTTATGTATATATTATTATAAGTTTAAATATTAACTTTGTCAAATTTTTAATATCAAATTGTAAACAAGTTTCTTGTGAAATTTTTAGGACTTGATTGGGAAGATGGAGTGGGGAGAAAAAAAAAAATAGATTGGGATGGCAAAAGAACTCAAATAATTGTTTGAATGTGTTTTTATTAATGATCTAGAGTGGGTTAAGATGGATTCCCAACCTACTCCATACCTAAATTTTCAAACTCCTTCAAACTTGAGAGATTTGAAATTATTTAGGTTATCATTATTAATTTAATTACTGTTTTATCTTTATTATGTATTAAATGAAAATATATACAAAGATAATTTTATAAAAGAATCAACCTATCTTATCAATAACCATTGTAAACATTCAAATAATAGAATTGTTAACCTTTCTTTTCTCCCTCAATTCTATCCCATTCAACCCCACTCTCTTCAAAACTCTCAAACAAGTCCTTAATTTTTCATGTGTAATTTCCTTTGATGAAATGGGATGGTACCTAACCACATATCTTTTTTTTATAAAAAAAACTTTCAAAAAACTTGTGTCCAATGTGAAATAGCTAAATCTATATTTTTAGGATAAGATTTAATATACCATGATCTGGGCTGGGCCTGAAAAGCTTTTGTCATGGGCATTTTGGGTTGGGCTACAGCCAGAGAACAACTTTTGAGTTAGACAAGGTTGAATTGGGCCAAGAGATCCAGACTAACCAAGGCTCACTATCCCATTCTCCTTGGATCAGCTATGCTTCAAAACAAGTTTTGAATCATATTGGCCCAAATAACCCAATAAATATAGCTTAATATTAATCCCTTTCGCTATTGCCCATTTCCCAAAACAAAGAACAAAGAGAACAAATTGTGGTTGGTATAGGGATTTCTTTAGGTTTTAAATTATATTTATTAGAAAATTAAAACTATCATATTTGGTATAATTTTTTTAGTAAATATTTTTGGAATTGAGAATTTTAATTTTCTTCATTAATTAGTTAGTTATTAAATATGGACAACTAATCCCCTTATTAATAATGGATAGAATTATAAAGATCCCTACATACGAATTTAAATGGCGAAAACTGCGGCTATATTTTCTTAAAATATTTTTTTTTAATATTAGCAATGGTTAAAACCGCCACTGCTAATTGCAGAAGAACGTAACTACAGTAATACCCGCGTTTGTTGCAAATTAAACTCTACTTAATGGTACCGACAGTTTTTGTACCGTCGCTAAATGTATTTTTCAACTGTCGCAAAACTACATCTATTTTTGTGTGTGTATGTTGGTAGTTACAATTTGATTTCAATTATTGTATAATTAGGAATTATAAAAATGAATATGCTAATTTCTTTTTTCATTTTCAGTGATTACAAACACACGAAATTATTCATTTATAAAAAAGTAAAATTACATACTAGAAATAAGATGGAATGAAATACTCACAAGAATAAATCAAGCTATTTTAGGATAGTTTCTCAATTTAAAATTCTTCCCATCTTAGCATGGATTACATTTATGTATTTTATATACAAATTATATTATGTTATTTGTATAATATTTAAAAATACACGTTTTATATAGATATATTTTTTAAATGAGATAAAATTATTAATATATTAAGTAAATCAAGTGTAACGCATTCTAATTCACACATAACTTATATTCATTCGAAATTCTTGGGTAGTTGATCACGCTTAAAATAATACATTCGGCTAAGAGACCATTATAGCATAACTTGTAGGTGTCAATCCCATAGAGAAGCGAAATAAATCAACAAAAGAGATTAATACAATAAAAAACAATAGATAAAAAAGATGAGTGAAGAAAAGAACAATAATTAAATCTAACAATTAGGACAAAGAGAAAATCAATATAAGAATGAAAAAGTTTTGAGATTCACTTAATTGTTTCATTTTATTGTTACCAACTTTGATTCATAATTACTTTTCAATTGCATGTTTCACTTTCTAAACAAACAATCAAAAAATATGGAATTGAATATGAACAATAAAATTATAATCTTCTACTTTGAGAAAAATCTTTTCATGGAAGAATAATGATGATCTATTCTTACGAGCTATCTAACATCGACAATATATCAATATGACAATATTTTAGTAGAAGATCAACTCATAAAATAGATACTACTAGTAACAATTATAATCTAACAAGCTACACATAAAAAAATAGTGGTTGAATTTATGTGAAACTAAAGAATATAATCTTTGGATTATAACAAAACTAATGAAGAACAAAGTATTTCTCTAAAAAAAAGTTATAAACTCTAGATCTCTCTCATAGGAACCGAAAAAAGAAAACAAAAAAAATTTACATAAATAAGCTCCTCTCTAGCCTTTCTCTAGCATTTCTAACGATTGATTGATTCCCCTAATGAGGTTGCTTGGAGGTCTTTATATTGTGGAAGGAGGACTATGAATTTACATTATTTCTTCACTCAATTAGCTCCAATTAATCACTAATTTCTTCAGCCAAATCAGTCCTTTGATCTTATTTATTATAGACGACCATGTACCTAAACAATTGCTCCATCTAGTTTCAAGATAAGAATAGGTGACAATCATGATTTGAGCCAAATAGTATTTCCCGTATCCCTTTCTTGCCACACAATTTTCTCCTTCAAAGTAGTTGATTTTGGAAAATTGGTCAACATATAAATTGTAGTCATTTCTCTTAGTTGTTCACAGTATCAAGAATCGCGTCAATTGGATTTATATAGCTGATTTTAAGCCCAAACTTTTGAAGCACGTCAAGGAAAAAATTTCCTTATGTAGTCTTGATTTCCAGCTCAGTTTTGACCTCCAAAACATTTGAATTTGACTTTGGTCATGAAACACGAAATTTTGAATCTTTGAATCTTCTTTCCAAATTATTTTGAATAATTAAAATCTGATTTATGAGTAAAAAGTTATCTTCAAAATACTAAACTTGATCAACATTTTTCAAGACAAGATATTTAAGGAAACAAAAGCTTTGTTTCCTTTCTCTTTCTTGGGCAAGTTTTGAAGCCTTTCTCTAGTAGTTCCTTCAAGTATGAGAATAGCAGTAAAAATTAATATTCATAAAACTATTACAGAAAAATGTCACTTTTAAACTTTGTATTTTACAAATGTCAATTAACATACACATTTTAAATATACATTTTTATGCTCTCATGTCACGTCCCACTTTAGAGTACGTGACTGACGTAAGAAATTATCATTTAGATAATAATCTACCGGCTTAAAATACTCAATGCACTTAATGCAAATAAAGCAAGTTATAAGTTGGATAATAAAAATAAATCACACTTTAACATAAAAATTCTATAGTCAAATTTTATAAAAATTTCGACTGAATTTCTTCTGAAATATGAACAATCTCAGGATATAAACAGATTAATTACAAGGTACACAAGCCCACCGAAATTCAAATGGTCTCCATGGCCTAAATAACAGTAATAAATGGGTTCATCATGAACTCTAGATATTAACTGCACATAAACTATGCAATTATTATTATTATTATTATTATTATTATAGACCATGACACTTATTCAAAATGCAAAACATCCTATTTAACATTGTCCACAATTCTAAAAGTATACTCCACTACTACTCAGGATTGTACCTATCAAATCAATCAGTAGACTCAAAGCATGTGGGCAAAGCTAAAGGAAGTTCACCAGTAGATGGATTTGAAAAATATTAGAAATTGAAATGGTGAATCACACCGACTTAGTGAATGAAAGAAATACTTGCCAAAGGATACATAAATTCCTAAATGTAAAGTGTATTACAGTCAAAATTTATCAAAATTAATAATACCACTTTAAACACATGAATTATATAAGTAAGATATAACGACCTTCATATAATACACATTACTCTGGGAAATAAAAATCTGAATATCCAATAATAATCAATAAGAAATAGTTTATAAATTCACCACTGTAAAATTTGAAGTTTTAAAGCAACTCACTGAAATTTATAAAGTACTAGGATCCATAATAATTCAAGGGAAGAACCTAAACTGAGAATTGGTTATCCCACTCCAGAAAAATAGTTTTAGCTGAAGGGACGACTGATCCTCACATTCGGAAACTTCATTCACCAAAGAGAATATCCAATTATCCACTGTAAACACATGAATTATATAAGTAAGATATAACGGCCTTCATATATAACCTACTTTATTCAAAGACATGTATATAACCTACTTTATTCAAAGACATCTTAAAGCATGTTTAAATAATATGAATAAACCATAAAAATGGAATTTAAAGTTTCAGGCATTCATAGATAAGTAAATATCCACTCACTACTCAAATTGTAGGTAATAAGGTTATAATTTCCACCCAAACTTCATCTCAAGACAGATTCGAGTCTGAAGAATTTGTTTCAAGCATCCTTATAATTAAACATATATACCGGCCATATTAGCATTCCGAATTTACTATTATTTCCTAACAGAACCACCATAACTTAAATGTGAAAATATATAAGTGAAATAACTAATTTATCTAATAAGGATTAAACACTAGGAAAAGTTTTCAAAAGCTATGAGAACCAACTTTACAAGGCTGAAAATTTAGAGAATAAAGAGGTCAGATTCAAAATAAACCTTAGCTTCAAGATTCACAACCGTGAATAGAAATCAAAACAAGGTAATTAGCTCTCTGAAATTTAATTCGATAGATCAAATCCATAAGAAATATTTTCCTGAAATTTGGGTACTATGCCATGGAGTCTATAAGTTCATTTGGAAAAGAACCAAACTAAGGAAACCTAACAAAAAAACCCCACATAACATAATCAATTGGTTGGATTTAAAGAAAGAAGACATATTCTAAATGGGACCTTAGAACTACTAGGAGGAAAAAAAAATACACCACTTGGGATAAATTAATTTCCTTAGAAATAATTTAATGTTCATAAACCCCAGAAGCTAAGGAATTATTTCATGACTACAGTTAGAAAAATTCTAGAACTTGTATAAAGGAACTACATTCTTATTTACCATCCTTTCGGAAAAATGAAATACTTTGGGGATGGAAAAGCCCCATTGAATTGATTCTTAGCTACCTAATAGCCTAGAGTCATCAATTAAATCATATTTTTATGCCCAAGAGAAACATACATGCTGAAAACACACTAAGGATTATAGGAAACCACTTACGACATATGGGAAATCTTATTTTAAAGTTATAGCCATGATATTAACAGCACCAAGGAGGAAACCCACGCACCACCACCCTGGTTGGGACCAAACTGGAAAAAAGCAGTGACTGGCAGCCAAAATCATCAGCAATACGATGGTGATAAGGAGGTAATGAATAGCGGTGGCTGTAATACCCAAATATTTTAAATAGAAACCAGTCATTTTAAAATTCTAAAAAAAAAATTAATAAAAAAAGGGATAACTTGTAGCTAATTTTAAAAAAAGAGGTATCTTCCTTTTTTCCTAATATATATAGCAGCAAAATACCCCCAATACTCCAGTCACACAATACCCCTATTTCCCTTTGCTATTACTATTCGGCGCCTCTTAGAGAAAGTGGGGGCTGTTTTGGAGTCCTTTGGTGGCTGTAAGTTAGAGTTCGACACCATTTTATTTTAGTAAGTATGTGTTTATCATCATTCCTCTGAAATCTAGAAATTTATGACAATATAGTAGACTTGGAATGGTGATTTTATGGGGTTATTGGGTTCCTTCATTTATAGAAAGTAGCTGGATACTTCTTTCTTATTAAATAAATTAAATAATGAAAAAAAATGATAAATGCATATCTTTTGTAAAAGTCCATTCCTTGTTTTTCACGTTCTTTTATTCGAAGTGGGTCATATTAATTGGTTGGATAGTAGTTAGCTTGAATTTGAACAGTTTGATGTGTGTGTGTGTGCGTGTGTGTGTGTATATAGTATGGTAAGGACTTATATTGGGGTTATAGGAATTTGGAAACATTATTGAATAAAATACGTGATACTAATGTATTAATTATATAAATTTCATACTCTTAGGGACGCTTGAAACAAATTCTTCGGACTCGAATCTGTCTTGAGGTAGAGTTTAAGTGAAAATAATCATCTCATTGTCTACAGTTTAAGAGTGAGTGGATTCTTACTTACCTCTTGATGCCTGGATTGTTAAATTTTACCTTGTGGTTCAATATTTTATTTGAGTATGATTTGGAAGTTATTTTTGAGAAAGGTGATATATATATATATATATATATGTGTGTGTGTGTGTGTGTGTGTGTGTGTGAAAATTTATTTTGATGTTCTACAGAATGAATCATAATGATTATGAGAAAACATAAGTGGTATGAGATTTATGAAAGTGGTTTAGAACTGTATTATGGGATCCGTAGTAAAGTAGTGGTAAAACTACTAGGTGCACCTAGGTCACAACCTTTATCAGTAAGGGCATTTCCTGATAAAGGGTACTTCTGTCAGTGAGTGCAGTTCTTGGCAGAAGATTGAGTTTTATTATGAATGGTTTCCTCTGAATGAGAATGCTCCCGAAGGAAATAGAAAATTTGATATTTTCCTTTGGTGAGTACAGTTCTCGAAGGTGAGGATCGCCCTCCAGTTTGAGTTTTATCTTCTGAAGTGGGAATACTGTTTTCTCAGTTTAGGTTCTTCCCTTAAATTGTTATGGATCCTAGAAAATTTTTGATTTTCCTTATTGAAGTATTTTCTGGACAAAACCACTCTTTGGATTTCATATTATTAAATATTATTGTAATATGATTATGAAAAATAAATTATTTTGCTTCTTAGATGTAAAGTGCATTAAGTGCATATTATATTGAAATTATTTCTTTAAGTACTGAAATGAGGTTTTCACATGGTTTAATTGGTAATGCACTTTACACCTGGGAGTTCATATATCAATTGTTAAGTCTGATTTCCATTCACTGAGTCGGTGGACTCGCCCCTCAAATTTTAACATTTTTCAGATCAGGTTACTGTGATTTTCCTTCGGCTCCGTCTACTCCCTTTGAACCCACAGATTGAATTGGTAGGCACCACTCTGAATAAAAGTGGAGTAATTTAGTGAATAATGGACATTGTTGGATAGGTTGAATTCTTTTGCATTTTCTGAATAAGGGTCTTGGTCTGTAAATAATAATTGTATAGTATATATGTAGTTAGTAGATACAGTCTATGTTGGACCTCTTTTATTATTTTTCGTTAAAGCCACTGAGGTTTTTGATTGATGGTGAGCCTGTCCACCTTATTTTTGAGCAGCTTTGTACCCTGAGATAGTCCATATTTTAGGGGAAACTCTGCTAAAATTTTTATTAAATTAATGACCTAGAAATATTTTTATGAAAGTATATATAAATTTTATTATTCATTTAAAGATGGGTGTTAGTGATATTAATTGCATGAGTATTTTAGGCTGGTAAGTAATTACCTGAAAGGTAATTTCCTACGTTGGTCACGTGCTCTAAAATAGGAGGTGACAAAGTTGGTATCAAAGCATGGTCTAGGCATGTAGTTAGGGCATATAGAGGTCTCCAACAAGTCCACGCTACGGGGAACGATAGACCCCACTGGTGGTAGGTGAATCCGGGAGCACTTATCATTAGTCAGTCTGTTAAAAAAAAACCCAACCTGAATTACTCTATCAATACTCAAATATATTTTAATTAGTGTTACCCAACAAAATTTTCTATTAACTAAGACTTTTTTGTTCCTTTTTCTTTTAGGATAATGCCTCCGAAAACTCAAGCCCGTACTAGCCTAGGGCAGGAAGAAGCATCTGAAGGAGCCTCCACCAGACCAGTGACCATACCTAGGTGACGGGGTAGACCTAGGGGTCGAGGAAGACCCATAATTCATCCTCCACCAGAGGAAATTGAAAGTACTCCTGCCCTTGTTTTTGCTCCTCCACCTCAAGCAGTAGTTCCAGAGTGGGCACAGGAGATACAACAGGCTCTTCGTACCTTGGTCACTGTGATGACTCAAGCAAATACGCAAGCACCACTAGTGAATATTCTAGTGACCCCAATTGTCCCTGTTTTATCAGTGCCTGTGGTGGTCCCCACTCTCCGTAACTTTCTGCCAGAATTTCAAAAGATGAAACCCCATCGATTTTCAGGGGAATCAATGGTTGATCCTCAACAGTTTCTGGAACATGTGAAAAACTTATGGAGGATCATTGATTGTCCTGAATCGATAGTTGTGAGAATGGTGGGGCTTCAGTTGGATGGTTCTGCGGCAGATTGGTTCCGAGTATGATAGGCGTAGAGACCGCTAGAGAAATTAGAGAATGCTTTGCATTCCTTTAAGATAGCTTTCCTTCAATAGTTCCTTCCTGAAGGAGAGAGATAAGCCATGGCTTATGAGTTTCTCTCTCTACGGAAGACCAAAGAGTTGTTGGTTTCTGAATATACCCCTAGATTCCTGCGACTATCTCTGTTCGCACCCTATGCTGCTCCTAATGAGAGAGAGAAGGTTCGATGCTTCGTATAGGGGCTGGGGACTATTTTTACAGTACGGTTCATGTCACAGAGGATAGCACTTATGAGCAGGTATATAATCGGGCAACTGAGTTTGAAAACGTGTTAAAGGAGAATAGCCGCACAGATAATACTTCTGCTAGTAAGAAGAGGGCCAGATCTGAGTCCTGTCCCCCGAAAGCACCTGCCACGTCGAACAGATTTCCATCTCGACATTTCGACCGGTGTCCTCACTAGTCGACTTCTGGTAACTACTCTTTCGGAAGGAACTGTCCCTACACTCAGTCATCTGCTCAGACCGCACCTGCGTGTGGTACATCTACACTGGTTTTTGTCATGAAGTGAGGGGTGCCTATTTCAGATATGGGCAGACAGGTCATGGTTGGAGGAAATGCTCAGTGAAGGTAACACCTTCTGGAGGTGGCACTAATTTGACAGCTCCTAGTACAGCACAACAATCTTCTATGGCATCAGCTCAGTTCCCTGCCCAGCCCAACAGGGGCATGGGTAGGGGGATGATAGGTCGAGGCCATGGTGGTGGTCTTGGACCACATGCCCGAGTTTTTGCTTTAACCAGATAGGACATTATGGCTTCAAATGCTATTGTCACAGATACTTTACTACTCAAATCAATTCCAGTATTTATGTTGTTTGATCTTGGAGCGACCCACTCCTTTGTTTCTACTTATCTACTATCATGATTGATGAAATCAGTCGATTCACTAGAGTACCCATTGGAGGTATCTACACCTCTGCAAGAATCATTAACTACCGTTAATGTGGTGAAGTCCTGTTCACTCATTATCTGTGGTACATCACTATCAGTGTATTTAATTGTTCTAAATATCCACGGGTTTGATGTAATTTTGGGGATGGATTAGCTTGCAAGCCATCATGCAGTGGTGGACTGCTTTGGTAAAACAGTAAAAATCTATCTATCTGGGAAAGAACCGATTATGATCCAAAGAGACAGAAGTGAAATTTTTGCTAAGCTCATTTCTACCCTGGCAGCACAAAAGTTATTAAGGAAGGGTGGTGAGGCATATTTGGCCTTTGTTCAAGATACCAAAAGTCTGGAATGCCGATTAAAAGAAGTTCTGGTAGTAAGTGAATTTGCTGATGTATTTCCTGAGGAATTACAAAGTCTCCCACTAGATAGGGAAATTGAGTTTTGTATTGACACTCACTAGGGGACCAATCCAGTATCACTTCCTCCATACAGGATGGCTCCTGGTGAGCTTAAGAAGTTGAAAGTACAACTACAGGAATTGATAGAGAAAGGCTTCATCCGCCCCAGTATCTCTCCATGGGGGCTTGAGAGTTCATGCACCCTTTGT
>JASKGM010000005.1:11349949-11370325 GCA_034509205.1 Ceratonia siliqua
TCAAACTAACTGTAAGAAAATATTTTACTTAAATTAAAATTAACCTGAAAGTCAGAGCTACAAAGCTAAGTTTTAGAGTAAGTCCATGAAACTAACCTTAAGCCTTTATGTCCTGATTGTTTATTTTTTTTTAAAAAATAATACGTTTTGATAAAAATATATCTGTTTGTTTTGACTTATAAAAAACAGATAAGTTAATGAAAATAGAGAAAATATCTTATAAGAAAAAGTTAAAATTTTTAATTTTTACTGATAAAAAAAAATAAGAAAAGAGAGAAACCTTCATTTTTAAAATTATTCATCATATTTCAAAAGTCCTTCTAAATTATTAGATCCAAATATAAAATAATTTCTCTTTAAAAAAATATTTTTCAAAAAACAAATATATATTCTGAAAAACACAAACAAACCGCTCCTCAACTTATATTTTGAAAACCCATACTAAAACATAACTTTTTAACCCGGCGGGGAAGTCCTGCTCGACTGGAATCTGACATGATTGTAAATATGAACACAACTCTTTATGAAGTGACCATGTTTGATTTCATAAAAGCCTATCCTGGTTTAGAATTGCAGCCCAAGTGTTGGGATTGATAGGGTAATGGGAAAGAGAACATGAAAACACACAGGAGAAAAGCAAAAGACTAAACCACATCCCTTTTAACTTTACTTCAAACACAAAGATCTCCAATGCCCTCACACATTTCACTATAACTCTATCTTCTTATCATAGCCATCTCCTAGCTGTCCCTTCAAATCTCCAGCGCATCTGTATTCCACTGTGTCCACAACATTCGTATCTGCCTCTGCCATGGTTGTCTCTCTCACTATCTGGGCAGCTTTCTTCGCTGCGTCCCATGCAGTGTCCACTGTCTCCTTAGCTGCACCTCCCGCACTCTCCAGCACCTCTGTGCCTTTCCCTGTCCCCTGTTTTGCTGCATCAGCCATGAACCCTGTCACTCCACTCTCCTCTCTACCATCCGCTTTGGCTCTATACTCAACCTTGACCGCTGGGTTTTCTCTACCATCTCTGGTCTCTGTTGCTTCCGTTACTGGTTCGCCACCCTGAAATTGGAATACGAAAATTGATTAAGAAAAAGTAAATTTTCAAATAAGCATAGAAATAAGCATAGAAGAAAAACAGAGAGATGTACTACTTGAGTACGCAGGTGAGCAGTTGAGAAGCACGCTGTGTTGGTGCTGAGTATAGAAATCGTAGGAATAGATGAATTGAGGTGTTTGGCCAATTCTGTGGAAGAGGTGACAAATGGAAATCTCTTTGCCATTTTTCTCTGTTATGCTGAGGGGAACTTTGTACTCGGGTACGTTATATATGAAACAGAGTAGAAACAGGGGAAGGAGGATAGAGGGGTGAAGTACGTACTTGGGTGGCTTATATTATGAAACAGAGTTGAAACAGGGGAAAGCAGATAGAGTGGGTGATTGGGTCGGTGACACGTGGTGGAATTAACACAAATGGTGAGCATGACTCATGAATCTTTGGAGATTTAACTACGAAACTTGCAGGCATGGTTTGCAGTTTGCTTGACACTTGTAAGGGTCCCCAATCGGTGAAGAAGAAGTGAGAAAGGATACAAAAGTTTTAGAATAATAAATTATATAAAGAGTATCTTCAACCTTGAGTTTGTGATGATTTATTTTTATCAACTATAATACTCAACCGTTTAGTTTGACAATAATTTTGAATATAAGGGTTGATGATAGTATTGAGTAAAGAATTAGATACATTATCATAATGGAATAGAGAATGACAATTTATTATTATATGATATCATTGAACAAAAATTTGGTTCACCCGCAAAACGAGGAATTGGTCTCATGCCTGGTTTAGTAGTAAAAAATCAGTGAATTAGTCAAAACTGACAAAAAATTATTTTGGTATCATTTTTTATTTTTATTTTTTATAAAATTAACGTTGTTTTAATATTATTTTTTATAAATTTTTATTTCAAAATAATATATATTATTTTGATTATTTTTAATAATAAAATAATCCATGTGTTCTTTATTATTTTAAATTTATTTAATATATATTTAAATGATTTGATATTTGATATATATTAGTATATATTATTTAATTATTTTTATATTTAATTAATTTTAATAATATATTATTAATAATAATGTTATATAATATAAAACAAAAGTTTTTTTATATTACAGGTCTTATCACTCATCACAGTTTGACCACATGAATCAGTCAAGCAGCGAATTATTGCTTATGTAAATTCAAATCACTGGTTAAATTTTTAAAATATTAATTATTATCAATTATTTTTATTTTAGGTAATGAAAATCTCTATCATGTACTTATTAAAGTAAATTATTATAATCAAACTTTAAGTGGTGTTCTCGTGAATTTAAATTCTTTATAAACTATAATTTTATACAATAATAAATTAATTTAATATTTAATTAAAAATGATATATTTTAAATAAAATTTATTTAAAAAAGTATCGTATATATAATTTGATAAAAAAAAACATAACTCAAAGGTAACACATTAAATAAAAATGACATATTTTATTTATCGAAAAAGGTATCCCTCTCCCTAATGAATCTCAAACTGTGAAAAAGTATTGATCATTGAGCATTTAGAAAAAGGTAATTGAACATCTAAATTAATAAAATTTTTATAGCACAAGCTTTTAAAAAGTGACACAGAAGGCTATAACTATACTAACTTGGTGAATAAAGACTTGATTTAGTTTTCACTTCTCAAAAAAAACATTATGCTTTTTTGCTCTTTCTGTTCACTTGTGGCTACAACAACCAAATTAAACTTTGTTGACGAACAATAACACCAGCCAAAGAATCCATTGGTAATTAGTATCAAAAAACTGAATTTGATCCCACCTTTTCCCTTCTCATGGGGTTTCATTCATTACTGATTTAATGTAGCATTAGTCATTCCTTTATCCATTACAACCATTTGCCGTGTTATTGGATATAATTTAACAGTATGCTGATCAAGAATGAATTTATTAAGAGAAATGTAACTCAGAAAAATAAAAATTCACAAGATATAGAAATAATCAAATCGTTATCTTCAATATATATGATTGATTAAATCTCGTCGTATATATATATATATATAGTATCTCCAAACACTAGCCAGCAAAGGAAACCAAGAGCTACTGATCATGAGTCCATGACTCTTATCGTAGCCTCCTGCTTTCCTCCTCAGTTCCTCAACACTATTTTCACCCTCAAAGTTATCATAATTGGGCCCTCTCTTCTCCTCCTTATCATCTACAACCTTGTGTGCAGTTTCTTTAGCAGCTTTCCAAGCTCCATCCATTGTGTCCTTAGCAGTATCTTTCACCATATCTGCCATTTCTACAGCTCTTATCGGCCCGTCTTTTGCTGCGTCATTCGTCATAGCCAGCTCCTGCTGTTTGGCTTCGTACACACCCTCCTTCACTGCCCCATCGCTTCCTTCTGCCACCGCCTTACTACCCTGCAAGTTTTTTCAACTCTATATGTAAGTCTATACTCTATATCATAAACCAGAAAACTCAATATATACTGAAAAAGGATCACCATAGAGAAAGAGAGAAAGGGTACGTACTTCGGCACGTTCGAAAGCAGTGGAGAAAAAAGTTGTGGAGATCATGGTGGAACTTTGGGAAAGGCGAGGATAGGCATGAAGAGGCAATGATTTGGAGGTGTTGAGAATGTTGGTCTTGTTGGTTAAGAAAATTTTAGCCATGGTGCTGCAACTACTCATTACTCAAACTGGTTTCTTCAGCTTGATCATGCTATAGCTACCTCTGGTTTTGGTTAGCGTAGCGGTTGATACAGAATGAAGAGGCCAAGGGTGGCATGGCTTTCTGAGGAACATGGTGAAAGAATCCGGACACGTTTCGAATATCCAGTCTGCACCGTCCGGAAAGAACTGCAGTGGAAGGCTTTGAATAGTTTGCCCGTTTGCTTTAATTAAATATGGTAGATTGGTAGGAGACCACAAATTTATAGTCCACTGGGCTAACATTTGCAGCCCACGATATTAAGGTACCAAGTTCTCACTCCTATGATGTTTGAGCATACTGTTCTGGTCTGGCCTAAATTGAAGACATGTAGTCCAAACACCAAAACGTCTTGCCCATGACTTGAGTGAGGAATTACCCTCCTTTCCCCTTTTTTTATATTAAAAAGTAAAAACAATTAAAAGAAGAATTAAATGTGGGGAGAGGAACCCTGTTCTCCATCCCAAGTAATTATTATCAATGATGAGAAAATCAGAACAGATCGGCTGGTTCAATTCAAAAATCGGTAAACCGGCCTGGTAACTTGTTCGGTTGAGGGAGAAAATCAGTGGAGGAAAAAACCAGTCAACACTAGTCAAAAATCGTCCAAAATATGCCGGTTTTCCCTTTAAACCAGTGAAAACCGGCCAGTTCACCCATAAACTGGTTTTCATTAATTTTTTTGCTAAAAATGCATGTGTTAGGAATCGAATTCAGTATATCTTGATAAAACATAATTCTTCCTCACCAACAAGATATATTGTATTTGTTACATTATTTATATAATGTAATATTTATATGACTTAAAATTGATACAAAAGTGACTAAAAAAATACTAATTCATCAAATATATTTAAAATATGTGTTATTTATTATGATATATTATACAATATCTATAATATATAAATTAAAAAATTAAAAAATATTATTTAATTAAAATCCGGTTCGACTTTGGTTTGATCCCAGTTCGACCACTGACCCTTGACCTTCCGTCTCTACAGGTTCAATGATTGGTTCGATTTTTAAAACACTAGTTATTATCATCTCAGGATTTTTTTTTTGATAATATCCTTTTTTTTTTATAATATCTCAATTTTTTTTTGATAATATCTCAGGATGTTTTGGCTCCACCTTACCCTCTCTGTTCATTATCCACTATTTTTTCTCCCATTCCCTCTATTTTCAAATAGACATCAAACGAGAGGAGACCAAATTGTAAGCATCATTGGTCACTAGTTAAAAATTTAAATTTCAACTGTGCATATGTTGCTTGTACTTTTCTGGATCTTGACTTCACCACTATCTTTTCTGTATTATCTATGTCTAAAGTACCTCCTAAAAATAAGCAGGTTTTGGTCACTATCCATGAAAAAAAGAAGTCATGTTTACAACTGCCATCCAATTTGCACTTGGTAATATAATTAGGCGAGTTCTCTCTAAGTTGTCAACTTTATGGTTGGTTTCATGGGATTATCAGGTTCATCAGAACTTTTTTTATTTAAAGTTGCCAGCTGCCTGCTTCTGGACCATAGAAATTCCATTCCTTTTAGAAAGCCACTTTAGGAGTTCTGCAGCCAGTGCTTGCCAATAAAAGTAACAGCATTAGATAAGTTTCAGCATGAAAGAACTGTCCCATGTAATATAGATGACAGTGGGATTTCACATCAGCAATGCCATGATGGGATTGTTTCAGCCAATTGATAATCTCCAAAGTGTATATTCCACTTATCTCCAAAGATTCCCCCACGAATTTGTTTTGTTTTGTCAATTCTGCCTTCAACCCCAAAAGAAATGTTCATTCTGTGCTGTGTGGATAGAGAAAAAGTAGGTTTTCAATAAGCCAAAACGGTTCTACGCCTAGCAAATAGTTTTCGTTCTTGCCTTTTGCCTTTTTCACAAGAAAATCATATCATGCAAATAGGTCACAACTGTATATGTGAGCTTAGTATAGAGCTTCTGAGACTCCTATGCATTACTACTGAAAGATTTCAGATTCTTCAAATGTATATCATTTACCACAATTCTATGAAGAAACTTTTGCTTCTCGAATATGTCTTTTGGGTGTAACGATTTTATATAAACAGTCTCCTGCAGTGGATGCTGGGAAGACATAAAAGGCAGTTGCATCCCATGAAGAAGGGTAACATGTATATACTAAAGAAACCCAAGAAAACTTAGTTATAATTCAGGTCCCGAGAGGGACTTCAAGAAATGAGCTTTTACCCTTCTTTTATTGCTCAGCATCACAGAAGACTCAATTCGCACTGCAGAACTTACTGCTTCCGGGAAAAAATAATGTAAAATTTTATGAAGGCAAGTGTTCTAATGCCCACATTTTTTGCAGCATTTTACAACAGTCAAAGTGCTGAGTCCTGATGCGTCTCAGATAAGGTGGCTCGTTGAAACAGTTAGTTGACTAGGCTTAAATAGCTAGCGGCGAAGAATAATGGTTACTTACACGATTATTGAAGCTTCGACAGTAAATACCTGTTTTGGTGATTTCCTATTAAAAATGAGAACCTAAATGAAATCATCAGTATAGTTTAGCAAAGTAATGATTGGTAAAAGTAAGGATAGTATAAAACTATAGACAGTATTGCTGTGTGTCAAATCTTGTCATCATTAGAAATTATGCATGCAAGCTTCGTAGAGCACAAGCTCTATGCCACTATCCACAAACTCTAGCTAGACAATGTCAATCTTAGAACAAGAAGGATTTGAAGCAATAATCCAGAACTGCATGATTTAGAACGGATAAAGAAATCATAGACCGAGAACAAAGGACAGAACTAAATTAGGAAATATTATTAATCAATTTTTGTCATATTCGCCAAATCTCACATGCACATGCAAGTTCATGGCACCGTCTATGACTTCGAGTACGGGATAGCATTAAAATCCCCCATATTAGGGCGGTTAAGTTCTTGAAGGAAAAAAGAATCTATAATGCTCATTGCAGGAAGATCTAATGTCCAAAATTATCCTTTTATACAGATTAACAGCTATCAGTATAATGTAATAAAGGACTAAACTAATTAAGGCAGTAGCCTTATGGAGAACATTCCACCCCCATATAACAAACTTGCTTTACAGGTATACTCACAATGTTACACCAACCAAAACCCAGATAGCTGGGCATGAATGCAGGAGCTAAGATCAATGTTGAGAACCATCAAATCCTACCCCATCAAGCCATGAAACTACTTCTTCAATATAGGGTCTCTGTCTGGGAACTTGGTCCAGACATTTACAAGCAATGGAAAGCACCACCAAGAGCTGCTTCTCATGATCCTTGTGCCAAATGGCTGGATCGAAAATTTCCTGCTCCTTATTCTCAAATTTCATCTGAAACACCCAAGACACCAGATTCCTGCAGTTTTTCCCCTTGATGACTTCTACAGGCCTTCTTCCCGTAAGAAGCTCAATAAGAACAACACCAAAACTATAAACATCACCCCTGAAGGTTGCTGTTAATGTCTGACTGTATTCTGGAGGAATATATCCTAAAGTACCTACTAAATCGGTTGTGACATGAGTATCATAAGGTTGAAGTAGCCTTGACAGACCAAAATCAGCCAAATGAGCTTCGAATTTATCGTCCAAAAGTATGTTGCTAGTTTTAACATCTCGATGAACTATACATGGTTCACACGCCTTGTGCAAGTAAGACAATCCACGAGCTGAACCTTGTGCAATCTTGAGTCTTACATCCCATTTTAGAGCTGAATTACCATCCTCATTCTCATGCAGCCAATAATCCAAGCTTCCATTCTCCAAGTAAGAGTAAATCAACAATCTATCATTGCCATGCCGGCAATATCCTTTAAGAGAAACAAGGTTTTTGTGCTGAGCTCTTGAGAGGGCCTCGACCTCAGCTTGGAATTCACGCTCCATCTGACCACAGTCCCCAGAAAGTCTCTTAATAGCTACTTTTGTGCCATTTGGAAGAATTGCCTTATAGACAAGACCAAACCCACCACACCCGATTATGTTTGCTTGGTTGAAATTGTTTGTGGATTCTAACAAATCTCCAACTGTGAGATCCTTGCAATCCGAATTCTGAAAAAGTACCAATTTCGAAGAAACCATTGCTTCAGATAACCTTTGTGGCCTACTAAGTTCCTCATCAAAGTTATCAATTGACTTATCCTCATCCCTCTTTGATATTTTTAGCAGAACAATTGCAAGAAGCACTGCAAGACCTATACCTATACTGATTGTTACACCAAGGACATTGCTTCTACCAAATTTGCTGGCTGAACCAGAAGTAATATTGGGCTTCAACCCCATATTAACAACTTTGCAAGGGGAATCTATATCCCTACAAAGTCCAATATTGCCCTCAAAGCTTGAACTAGGAAAGCTTAGAAACTGTCCCCCTGTAGGAATTGGTCCCTGCAAGTGATTATATGCCACGCCGAACTTTGACAAGAATGTGAGCTTGTTAAATGATGGAGGGATTGTTCCATAGAGATTGTTATGTGATAAATCTAATATTTCCAAGTTCTCCATTTCCGAAATAGAGCTAGGTATGGTACCAGTGATGTTGTTCCTGCTTAAATCCAAGACATGCAGTGCTTTCAATCGCCCAATTTCAGGCCATATTATTCCACTTAATCTGTTATTACTCAGGTAAATTGAAGGAGGGAAACTTGAGGCCTGGTTATATAGCAGCCCACCAGCGCTCTTGTTTCTCTTAATATAGAGAGGAATGCCTGCAGATGCGGCCAGATTTGATCTACTGAGATTTGTTGAAATGAGACCCCGCATCGCAGTCAAACTGTTTGGTATATCTCCTGTGAGAGAATTATTTGAGAGATCCAAGTAGAACAAATTGTCCATCCCACCAATCCAAGAAGGGATACTACCTTCCAAATGGTTCCAAGACAAATCAAGGACTTCCAATTTCCTGCATTTCATTAGCCAAACGGGGACTGGGCCTCTAAGACCACAATTTCCGAGTGCTAAAATCACAAGGCTCTCAGAGCCTGTTACACCTTCTGGAATTTCCTCACCGTGGAAATTCTTTGTGAGGATAAGAGTGGTGAGATTTTTGCACTGCTGCAGTACAGACATTGCCCGGGATAAGTTCAGTAAGCTGTTGTTTGACAAGGAAAGAAATACAAGGGAAGTGAGGTTCGCATAGTTTTCAGGGATGGGGCCAGTTAACTCATTCTTAGCAAGGCTCAGAACTTTCAATTCACGGCAATAGGACAAGGAGTTCGGAAGGGATCCCTTAAAATGATTAGTAGCTAGATCAAGTGTGCAAAGATTAGGCAACCCAGTGAAATTAAGATCAATAGGACCTGTCAAGGAATTATTTCGAAGATCAAGCACCCGGAGCTTTGAGCATAAAGCCAAGGTGGAAGGCAATGGTCCAGAGAACAAATTGGAATGTGCTACTAGTTGCTCTAGATGCGAAAGGTTCCCAAACACATCAGGGAGTTTTCCTGAAAAGTGATTTCCATAAATTGTAAGAGATTTTAGGCTAGAGAGCTTACTTAGTTGCTTGCTTAATTGGCCAGAGAAATTGTTCACAGAGATTGAGAGTTGCTCCAAAGCCGACATGGAGTATAAGGAGTCTGGAAGAGGGCCTGAAAATAAATTCCCATCTAAATGCAACTGTTGGAGAGATGGGCTACAGTTGTTCAAGCCTTCAAGACCACCGGCAAAATCATTTGCGGATAAGTCAAGAATATGAACCCCCTTAGAGGAACTGCAAATTTGAGAACTGAACCGACCGGCGAATGAATTGTTGCTTATGTTGAATGCAACGATATGAGGGAATTCCCCAAGCTGGGAGAGATGTCCAACAAATGAATTGCTAGAAATATTCAGTGTCTGAATGGATTCCAAACCAGAAAGAGCCCCAGAAACAGATCCTGATAGCATATTATGGCTCAAGTCAAGAAATTTCAACAGCTTCAACTTGGAGAAATCTGCAGGCAATCCACCTTGGAGATAATTGAATGAAAGATTCAGCATATTTAGCTGATCCAGTAGTGCTAGAGAGCGCGAAATCGTCCCTTTGAGACCCATTTCTGGTAGATTCAACCCCGTCACTCTCCGATTAGTCAGATTATCACAGGCAACTCCAATCCATTTGCAGCAGCCAATATCATCGGACCAGGCCGTGATTATAGACCCATTTGTAAGGTTGCCTGCAAATTGCTTCAGGGCCAATAAATCATTCGGGTCACAAGATGGTGCTGGGGTTTTAAGACCCAGAGATAAGCAAAGAAAGCCAGCCAAGAACCACCATTCGAAAGACGCCAAGGGGAAACATCTGAGCAGCACCATTACTGAAACCAACGGATATGTTCAGTTCAAACCAAGGCTAAGCTCCCATTGACACAGCAGCAGCTAGAATCACAGAAGTGCAGTGCTTTTCGGAACTGATAAGAACCGCAAATGAGGGAACTTTTATAACCAGACACCGCAGCTCCATAAATATTTCAACAAATCCCCATAACATAGATCGAGACGCTTCAAACCCTACTCAATCTGAACGCAAATTCAAAAACAGCCCCTTGAAGAAATAGATAGGATGCCCAAATGAAGAAACTTATATTCCAAATCCCCAAACACCCAAGACAGCATAAGGGACCATCAAACAACAGCTTGTGGGCGAAGCAATCAACAGTGAACAATAAAAAAAAGTGAAGCAATAATCAATACAGTAGAACTGGTGAGATCCCTTGTACCCACCTGACACTAAGATCCTTGACCGAAAATCAAGAACTCATGAACTTATACTGCTGGGAGCTCAACTCAACAGTGGCCATTAACTGATATCCTGCAAGATCTCACTAGACACGAAAGCCCTTTCGAGAAAAACAAAAAAGAAAAAGAAAAAAAATCTTTAGTCACTTCAGAAAACAGCAAGATTTGAAATTTTGCTCAAAGGAGACTTGAATAAGCATAATGAAGGAAAGAAAGAGTAACAGTGCCCAGGAAGCCTAACCTCAGCAAACTTTCATCGAATGGGTCTCGTCCAGTTTCCAAACCAGACGTCTTTTTCTTTATTCTTTTTTGTCGCTTTTTTTTTTCTTCTCAAAGGGTGATAGCCGTCTCTCTGATTTTCAAACTACTGTGTAAAACTGAAACAGACGATAGAATCTAGAGGGGAGCAGATATTTCAAATCAAATAACAGTATAAGAGAGAGACAGAGAGGAGCATAGTAAGAGACAGAAAAGGAAAGTTCTTTCTCTTACCCGAGAATCTAATTTTTTATTACATTGGTGGAAGAGGATAGATATGAAATGAGGACGGAAGAGCTGACTTCTGTACAATGTTTGCTCTTTTGGGTTTCATCACAGTGGACAAGGTTCACGATCGAAGTCGCACTTGCTGACTTCTATATCTCTCTCTATCCCCTCCAGTGATTGTCAATGTTCGGTTCCAACAATTGTCTCCTTCCTTCTCACTCTCTCTCTTTGGAATTTGAGAGTTGATGAGGTTGGGATTGCACAAGCTTCGGATGCGGTAAAACGAGGAGAAAGACAGTTTTCAAACTCCACGCTTACATGATGCGCGTGGAATCACGGTGACATCCAAATGGACCAAATTAATATATCATAGTTTAATTGAAACTGTGGAATAGACGAGCTGTGAATGGAGTTGGGTGTGGGGAAGGGAGAGGCGGTACAGTAGGCGAACGTCACGGGCAAGGGAGAGAAGAGATAGTGTGTGAAAGAGAGATGATTCGCTCTCCCACCCCCCCCCCCCCTTGCCTTTCCTGGTCAACTAGTCAACCCTGCTCCTCATGTGAACTCCCAAACTCAAATCCTTCTTTTATTTTTCTTTTTTAAAAGGGGTTTATTCCCTGCCTCTCAAATGAAACGATAGAAGAGTTTAAGAATTTTTTTAAAAATATTTTTATTTTTTAATAATAATAAACTATTTATAAATTTTAAATAATTAAAAAATAATCATACATCTAAAAAAATAAAAAATTTTAAAAATATATAAAAATATCTCAAAATTTTTAAAAAAATATTAAATAAAAATAATAAATATTATAAACAAAAAATAAAAAAATAAAAAAAATTAAAGGGATGGTAGTATAATTCATTTTTTAAAAAAAAAACTAGGTTTATTTTAAGTAAAAAAATTTATTTTTTGATTTTTAAATGTATTACATTTTTCAATTAGTTGATAGGTCAAATTCAATTTTTAAAATTGATGTGAAGATCTTATTTTTTATTTTTTTTTATTTTTTATTTTTAATTCATCAAATTAAGAACTTTTTTATGTAACAAAAAAATGAGATACTAAAAATTATGGTTAAAGTATGTTTTTTGTCTCTTTTTTTTTTAAGGTTTTAATTTTGTTTTCAATTTTATCCATTATATTTTAAAAGTAATTAATTATTATCTCTAACATTAACACAATTAATTTAATAAATGAAAAATGTTGACATGACATTTAAGTGGCAAATTCAATGACACGTGGTATCCAGGTGGCGGCTAATGACAGGTGGATGCCAATTGGACATAACACTGTCATTTTAGAAGGTGGCCATCTGCTTTTCTTCTTCAGTCTCTACTTTTGGACAAGCCTTTTCCTCCGAAGCCTTATCTTCGCCTTTTCATCCTCAACCTTTGCTCTTGCCTTTCCTGCAACTTTGATTCCAAGGGAAGTTTGTCAACTAGCACGACCTCTTTTTTACTTTTTGAAGAAAATTCATCATCATCTGCTGAAGCAGCTTTATTAGCTTCAGAAGCAGCTCTAAAAATTACTACATGTCTTCTTTTACGAGGTAAAGCGAAGGATATAATTGAAAAAATTCCAAAGTGAACCTGCACGCCAAAGTTGCTCCTACCTCAAACTCAACTTTCGCTCTCTCGACTCATGGATCCAAGCATAGGAAAATCGTCGACAACTTCTTTAGGAAAATCCTTTTTGCCATGATTCCTTCATTTGAAAATAGTGATTATGTTTAATTCTATAGATTTCTGTGCAATCATGTGCTTTAGTTTTGAATTGGCTCCAATTGATGAATTTAAGAACTTAATCTTTCTTGAAATATGCTTGATCAATTTGTATAAGTCCATCTCTATCCATAATAGTGTTCTAAATCAATATTGAATGAGTTAGCACCAAATGAGCTCATAGTTTATTATTATTATTATTATTTTATGAAGGCTACAGATAAATTCCTTTACTTTCTTGGTAAAGAACCCACTTTACCCAGACATGTTGATTTTTTGCTCCAGGTATGCCTTTCAAATAATACGAATTTTCTTATATCGCAATTTTGTTTTAACAGTATACCTTATATTTATATTTTATTTCTAATCTTCACCCATTCGAGCAGTATGTGATACACTCATTTTCTGTCTGCTCTTTTATTTATTTAGTTGTAATAGTAATATACTCGCGAGAAATTATGTCTAGTTTGATGGCTTCTATATTTTCATTAACACTCGGCCTCCCTTCTTTTTTATACTCTCACTTGGATTATTTGAGCTACTCTACCTATTACATTTGTATGCCTTGTGCATGGCCAGGTAATCTCTGTGGGCTTTCTACTTCTACCCTGACATGGAGCTATCCCATGTTTAAGATGTCTATAGCAAAAAACTTTCATGTTTGTCATGTCAGTTAGTGATGAATACCTTCCCTACTTACTGGTTAACACTTTAACCTGCCACGCTAGCTATTGGAGCTCCACATTAGACATCTCTAACCTCTCAGGCACATTGAATATTTCTCTCAAGACCATGACTCATCTCTGTTGCCTTTGTTGGCCTTGGTCACTCAAGGCCTTTTGCCACTTGTAGCCTTCCATTCCTAAATTTATATTTTTTGAGATATGATGTTGATATTCATTTAATTGTTGACCTTGTGCATAGTATAGTTTATTTTACTTTCACAAATATAGTTATGAGTCTATGATGTCTAGGTACTCAGTTTTTCTTCCATTCGCATTATTCTTTTTCAGAGACAACGTTTCTTATAAAAACATTGTAGTTCCTCATTTGAATACATGAGAAAGTGAGAGATAACCTCCTAAAACTTTCATGGTATCAGAGGGGGTTGTCTAACCCTTCACCTATTCTTTTCATTCCTCATCTCTCCATCCCCATTTCTCGTTCACACCTACACGATGATGAAGAATAGCGAACTTCAGGAAACTGCAACAGAAATCACTCAGGCAAAAATTCATTTCAATGTTATAGATGCTATGTCCTTGTACTATTTACATCTTTATGATAATCCAGGGCAACTCTATGTGAGTGAGGTCTTGCACTAAACGAACTATGGTACCTGGGTCAGAGAGATGAAAACTCCCTTTGTTTGCCAAAAACAAACTTAAATTTGCAAATGAGTATTTTCCCATGCCTACAGCGGGCTCACCCGAACTCCCTTATTGGTTGAGGTGCATCATTATGGTAAAAACATAGGTACATGCTGCAATCGGTAAGGAAGTCAAGGAAAGCATCGCTTATGCTGAAACCAACCAATAAATATAGGCTAATTTTCAATCAATACTTGGGAAAGAACCTAAGAGTATATGAGATCAGGCACTATTTCTCTCCTATGACAAGATAAGCAGCCCATTTCCACCTACCACACGAGGCTGAAGGCTCTCTGAGACGAAGCTTATTCCATTTGTCCACTCTTAAAATGTTGCTGTGATGGGCATGATTGTGCAAGACAGAAGGAACTCATTGTTATGTGTGAAAAGAAACAACTCTATGACTTTCTTATGAGATTAGATGATGTCTTTAGCACCATAAAGACCCAAATCCTCAGTGCCAAACCATCACTCGATCTTAGAGCTGCTTATTATCTGGTATCCAAGGATAAGCAACAATGCTCGATCTCCTCCACTCGTAGATCCACTGTCGAAAGAGCTGTCTTCCAGACTTAAAGCAAAAAGGTTGATAAAGAAGGTAGAGACAAGAAAATGAGAGAGACCTAAATGCTCTTATTGTCAAAAAATATGACACTTGCAAGAATAATGCTATCAACTTATCAGTTATCCTCAGAACTAGAAGAAGAACTCTCGTGACAACACTAGAAAGACGAAAAATGATCATTCAAATGACAATGGTGGCTGGGGAAAAGCTACAAAGGTTGAAGCTAATAATGAACTTGTACTTGGGAGGATACAATCTATATATAACCAGCTGTTGCAGTGCTTAAGGAGAGAAATTGATAATCCCAAATTTGAGGCATTAACTTCTACAATAAATGTAAACATAACTAGTTAGTATATACCTAGAAACCAATGGATAATGGACACTGGAGCAAGTGAGCACATTACTTGTGATGGCAAATTATCTCAGGAGTAGAAAGTCAGTTGGGGCTTATCAGTAAAAATTCCTAATGGTGATAATATTCCTGTTATGAGTGTTGGGAATACTACTATTCCTAATGGAATGGAAATTTCACATGTTTTGAATATACCATATTTCCAGTGTAACCTCTTATTTGTGAGCAAACTGATCAAAGAATTTAATTGCACTTTAACCTTCTTTGTGGATGTTTGCTTGATACAGGACTCACATTCAAAGAACCTGATTGGTCTTGGTAGGTAGCATAATGGCCTATATTTTTTGGAACTTGTTGAAAAACAAGGTCAAGCGATTATGGTAAGCAACAAGAAGCAGCCTGAAGTTTGGCATAGAAGATTGAGACATGCCTTCAAAGCAAAAATTCAGCAGATTAAACTTTCATTTAGCAATGTTCTTGATGAAAATATTTCTTTTTGTGATTCATGTATGAGGGCTAAACAAACTAGACTGCCTTTTCTTGTTATCTCCATTAAATCTATTGAATGTTTTAAATTAATCCATTTTGACATTTAGGGACCAAATAAGAATGCTTATTTATATGGTGCACATTACTTATTGTCTATAGTAGATGATTACAATAAGAGTATTTGGACTTACTTGATGAGGCATAAGTCTAAAGTACGACATTATTTAACTATGTTTTACAGTATGGTGAAAACTCAATTTAGTAAGACTGTCAAACAGATTAGAATTGACAATGGCACTGAATTTCAGTCTAATTACATGACAAAATACTATGTTGATAATGGCATAATATTGCAGACCACCTATCCTTATACTCCTCAACACAATGTGGCAGTTGAGAGAAAACACAAACATATACTTGAAGTAGTCAAGGCGTTAAGGTTTTAAGCAGGATTGCCCCTCAAATTTTGAGGAGAGTGTATTTTGATTCCACTTACATAATCAACAGATTGCCATTAAAGGTTATACAGAACAAAACTCCTTATGAAATTCTACTAGGAAAGAAACCTACATATGAGCACATGAAAGTCCTTGGCTTCCTTGCTTACATTCATAATAACAAAAGCAGTGACAAGTTTAGTGAAAAGGGGAGAGCTTATATTTTCATTAGATATCCCTATGCTCAAAAGAGATAAAGAGTTTATGATGTTGAAAAGACTACCACTTACACATCCAAAGACATTACCTTCTTTGACATATTCCCTTTTAAATTGCTCTTTTATGAATTTTCACAAGATAACTTGACAAAATTACAGGCACGTGAACTTGTTTGGAACCCAAGTTCTTTTGAAACCTTGAATTAGAAGCCCAGCCGACATGAATATGTCAGACACAATTCAACTAATGGGACCATAGATCCTAATTATGTCATTTCGGGCTTTCCAATGGTAAGCCACTTCGATGATTCGGACATCACTTCTAACTAGGAGGTCTTGGATTGTCATCAAGCCATCCCAAATAGAAAAAATTATGAGTAAGTCAAACGCGACATTTTGGATCATCATTTGCCGAGTCTAAGCAAAGATGAGACCTCGTCAGATCTAGTAAGCAGCATCATTACTAGACCACTGGTGCTTGATCAGACTACTAATGGGCTAAAATCTCCCATTTAAAATAACGACGACTCTACAGGTGAAATCTCTACTTTAACTTCTACGACCTTCATCAACAAACCAGTCTCATCACCATTGGGTACCCAGCTCACCTATTACAGTCAACGTTCCAAACGTAGACCCAAACATTTTAAGGGATTTGATGTCACCATCTTGCTATCCATTGATTACTCGAAGTCATTTGACTCGAATATGGTGTTGTATCCTCTTTCATCTCATGTCTTATGTAATAGGTCCAGTCACGCTCATGCTGTTTTCTTTGCTAATATCACTGCAAATAATGAGCCAAAAACATTTAATCAAGCCGTGAAACAGGAATCTTAGCAGAAAGCAATGCAACAGGACATCCACGCACTTGAGGAGAATGACACTTGGACATTTGAAGAGTTACCACCTAGGAAAATAGTCATTAACTCCAAGTGGGTCTACAAAATCAAATATAAACCCAATGGAGACATCGAGCATTATAAAGCAAGATTGGTCGCCAAGAAATTTACCCAGATATAGGGAATTGACTTCCATGAAACGTTTGTCCCGGTTGTCAAGTTGGTCACTGTGAGATACCTTCTCATTATGGCAGCTAAGAGAGCTTGAGCCATTCATCAACTTGATGTGAATAACGTCTTTCTTCATGAAGATTTGGATGAGGAAGTGTACATGCAAATCCCATAAGGATTTGCAAAGAATGAGATCAAAGGGTGTGTAGGTTGAGAAAATCTCTCTATGAACTACGTCAAGCCTCTCGAAATTGGTATCATAAGTTCATAAAAGCCTTACTTAGTTTTGGTTTCCACCAATGCAAGGATGACTACTTTTTGTTTCTTAATTAGTCAAGGGTAACCTTTACTACTGTGCTCATATATGTGGATGATGTAATACTTGCAGGTAATGATGAAACATACATATAGGGAATCAAGGTATACCTTGATAACAGATTCAGCATCAAAGACCTTGGTTCCCTCAAATATTTTCTGGGCATTGAAGTTACTAGATCCTCACATGGAATTGTGTTAAGTCAATGCAAGTATGCCTTATACATTCTTAAGGAATAAGGAATGTAAGCGTATTGCTTATGCATAACTCGAATAGAATCACAGCCTCACATATGATCTTAGAGATGTTCTTGTTGATGCCTCTCAGTACCGACGTCTCATAGGTCGATTATTATACTTGACTGTCACCCGACCTGACATCACTTATGCAGTTAATATTCTCAGTCAGTTTATGAACTTTCCCAAAAGCACCTATCTTACTACTACTGAACGTGTACTATGTCACTTGAAGGGTACACTAAGACAAGACATTTTCATATTTAGTACTGGCCAGTTGAATCTCACAGCTTATTGTGATGCCGATTCGGGTGGATGTCCCTTGACTTGACGATCTCGCACAGGTTATTTCATCATTTTAGGTGGCTCTCCCATTTCTTGGTGCACCAAGAAATAAACTATGGTTGATCATTCATCTGCTAAAGCCGAATATCACGCCATGATTGCCACTACTAGTGAATTATTGTGGTTACGATGATTATTGGAAGCTCTTCAAACTCCACAACGAGGTTCCATTACCCTATTTTATGACAATCATACTGCTCTGCACATTTCTGCTAATCTTGTTTTCCATGAATGGATTAAGCATGTGAAGATGGATTGCTATTTTGTTCGTGAATGGGTTCAATCCCATGACATTGCTCCCACAAAAATTTGGATTGGTGAACAACTGGCAATTATCTTCACTAAAGGCTTATGTCAAGATCACTTTCATTTACTGGTTCGTAAGTTGGGTGTTACCAATCTCTACACTCCAACTTGAAGGGGAGTGATGAATACCTTCCCTACTTACTGGTTAACACTCTGACCTACCACGCTAGTTATTGGAGCTCCACATTAGACATCTTTAACCTCTCAAGCACATTGGATATTTCTCTCAAGACTATGACTCATCTCTGTTACCTTTGTTGGCCTTGGTCACTCGAGGCCTTTTGCCACTTGTAGTCTTCTATTCCTAAAGTCTTATTTTTTGGGATATGCTGCTAATCTTCATTTAATAGTTGACCCTGTGCATAGTATAGTTTATTTTACTTTTACAAATATAGTTTTGAGTATATGCTGTCTTGGTACTCAGTTTTGCTTGCTTTCTCATTATTCTCTTTCAGAGACAACGTCTCTTATAAAAACAATGTAGGTCCTCATTTGAATATATGAAAAACAAAGAGATAATCTCCCAAAACTTTTAGTTAGCATCAATTCTTGATGAATTCGTATAGGTATATCTTTATTTACAGTTGTAAAATGAAAAAAATATAGAAAAAAATCATGTACAAACCAACATAATAAGTCAGCCATGTAAGCCTATATATGCCATGTTCCTGCTCTATTTTAGGCGCTGGAAACAGTATTTCTAGTCATAAAAGCCATGTAAGTGCTTTGTAAAACAGAGTATAAAGTTTCAGCCAATATACAACTATTTCCATACAATTCTCTTCTTCTTCCAAAATCCAACAAAATTCATAAAAATGAATGAACCATATTTTAATTGGACTTGGAGAAAGTCTTCAACTACAAGAAAAGAAACTCATGTTGCCTCTTTTCGTATAATGATTTTTTTTTACTGTAATTTGCATTTTAGTTCTTTGTTTCTTTTAGTTTATACTATTAATGTTTTATGAATGTCAATTACGAGAATCATGTTAATGCATATTATAAACGTAGGTGAATGAGAACTGAGGGAACCAGAAGTGACGAAAAGACTTGGGGAATTTGGGAAGAACAATAAAACGACATTTTGTTCCACTGGCATCCACATGTCCATAAGGTTGTCATGGTGCCACGTGTAATTGAATTTGTCACCTAAATACCATGTTATTATTTTTTGCCAATTGAGTTAATAGTATTAGTATTAATGATAATAATTGATTATTTTTAAAATATAAAGGATAAAATTAAAATTTCTAAAAAATATAAAACATAAAAAACATACTTTAATCAAAAATTAACTTTTATAAGTGGTAATATAATATATAATATTTGTAAAAATACATAGATGAAATTATTTATAATATTTATTTAAAAACCAGTTACCTAATATAATTATTTAATGAAAATCTATAGCATTAAAGTTCTCCTACCATAGTCAAAATTGTATTTTGATTATGACGTTTAAGGGGAGGAGCCTTCTTATTCATTTTACTGGTCAACTTCTTTGACGTTGAAAATGCACGTTCAAAAGGAGGACTGATCTGTATATATATAGTGCCATTTTTATATTACTAGATTTATATTATTTTTAAAATTATCACATATAATATTGATAATATAAAAATAATTTATATTATTTAGTATTTAATATTAAGTTAATAATAAATCAATAACTTTGCTGTTGGCTGTTTGATTTGTGATGGATGAAGATTTCAAATTTTAATGTGATTAGTTTTTTTAATATTATTTTAATTATTTATTTATTATAGATGGTTAAGATGAAATTTTAAAGTGATAGTAAAAATAATATTTTGTCTATCATATTATAAATAATAGTTATGTGAATTATGTAGAGTGCTTAAACTGATTTAAATATGATCAGATTTAAAAAAGAGAGTAATATTATTTTTATAATTGTTTATAAATATTTTCTCAATTATTTACGTCACTTTATTAATTTATTTAATATTTGTATCCTAATAAAAAATATGTGACATTTAGGAGCATTGTTTGAAAAGTTGTGT
>JASKGM010000005.1:11371843-11387386 GCA_034509205.1 Ceratonia siliqua
ATATATTATTTTTTACAGTTAATTTACTTTATATATCTTTTAAATATACTTATTATAAAAGAATTAAATATTATTTAAAAAAATTGAGTGTTATATTTATGATTATTTATTCAAATAAAAATCATTATTACAATTTTAATTCCATATATTATATGTATATTCGGATATTACAAATGCATCTTCCGTTTGTTTTGTAGATAGCCAGTATTTAGCTCGATTCAGTGAGGGTGCTTGCGCTCTCTCTCTCTTCATCGTTTCTCTCTCTGAAACCATGGCCGCAGCAGCACCGGCAGTGGCTGTAAACGGAATTAAGATAGGGACAACATCGCAGGCATACCTGGAAAGCAAGGCAGTGAAGGACACCAGAGCTTTGATCTCTGAACTCTGTCGCCACTTCTACAATCTTGGATGGGTATCAGGAACCGGTGGCAGCATCACCATTAAGGTCCACGATGACTCCATTCCTAATTCCCAGCAGCTTATACTTATGTCCCCTTCAGGTATTAATCAATCCCACCTTTTTCTTCTGCATATTTTCATTTATGGGTATGTATTTTTTTCGCTTGATGTCATAAGTGTGAGTATATTTCGTTTGATTTCAGTATTTGCAAATTCAATCTCAACTGGGACTTTCATTGTCATTTTGGCATTGGCTGGTTTCTGGGTATTCTCTATCCCTGCCAGAAGGTCCATATTGTGTTTTAAGAGTATTTTTCTATGCTGTTAATATTGTCGACAAATTATATGTCTTTTGTTGTAAAGGATTGAAAATTGTTGTCACTTTGCTTGAATTTAATTTGGTGTCTGTGGGTGGAGTTTAAATTCTTGGTTTGCTAGTCAGCGTAGTTATTGCGTTAAGATAGTTTTATGAGCAGCTGAAATTCTAGATGTTGATTATTGCATCACTTTTCTTTTTCCTTTCTGAAAAATATGATCAGGTGTTCAGAAGGAACGAATGGAACCGGAGGACATGTATGTGTTATCCTACAATGGATCAATCTTGTCTATTCCATCTCCAAAACCTTATCCGCATAAACCTCCAAAGTGTTCTGATTGTGGTCCACTTTTCATGAAGGTAAAATCAATTTACACACAATTACTTACTGTAATATCTGAAAGATGTAGAGTTTGACATTGACGCTCTTCTTTATTTGGGCTTTCACATTGCTACATAAAACAATGCGGCTATCCAAAGATGCGTTGTTATTTGGTTGCACCATTTTAGAAATTATCCTCATATACAATTCTAATTTTAATAAGCGTGTAAGAATTTTCGATGATAACACACATTTTGGAATGTCGAAATTATTATAGTAAACTAGGAACTAGGAAGAAGATCTAGAGTCCTGCATATTTTAATCAAATGCACGCCTTCAATCTAGAAATACTTTCTTCATATTGCTTGACTTACATCTCTAATATATTTACACGTCCAACATAAAATGTTTCTATTCTTTTGGCGATTGAACAATCTGATCATGAATTTTTCATTTGAATAATCATCATTGGTCAAATCTACAATAGACTGACTTTATAAGTTTATCATTCTTGTTTGAGTTTTGAATTAATTTTTTGTGTGCACAAATTAGCTATTGAACTTTCTAACTAACAAAAAAAAATAAAAGCAACTCAAATACATTTCCTTCTCTTCCTTTCCAGGCATATGAAATGCGTGATGCTGGTGCTGTTATCCATAGTCATGGGATTGAATCCTGTCTTGCAACGATGATAAATCCTTTATCAAAAGAATTTCGAGTAAGTATTTGAACATGGATGCAATTTTGTCTTGTAGTCTTCTGGATTATTGAGATTAACTATATGCATACACTATTATACTACATAAATATTTGTAATGTCAACATCTTTAACTGGGGTTTGAGATGAGTAACAGGAGCATCTGAACTGCAAATAACGATCTCATTGGTTAAATATAAGATAATTTCTGACTTGCTAAGTGCCTGGCAGAAATCATAGGAAAGAGTAAGGGTCTGTAAATCAGAATTAGAGAAATAAGTAGAGAGAATATACTTTAAAAACGATTCAATGTTTACAGAACTGGGACTTTAAAAGAAGACTTCTTTTAAAATACTTTTCTCTAGGGAGGGTGTGGGTGGGGAAGGCACCTGCCAATTCCCATCCCTTGCATTTTTTTTATGTTTTCTATTGTTTCTTGGTTGAAGGTCGGACAGTGGTTTTGTCATGTTTTTATTACCTTATTACATATGCTCTGAGAGGGCCTATCAAACATATTTTAGAAGTCATTAAAATTCCTCTTTTATGTTGTACCTGTTGCCTTATGCTTTTGTTTCTTCTTCTTATGATTTGCTGGTGGTTGTTTCCACAAATTGCAGATCACTCACATGGAAATGATAAAAGGAATCAAGGGGCATGGCTATTATGATGAACTAGTCGTCCCCATAATCGAGAACACGGCCTATGAATATGAGCTCACAGAATCTCTTGCTAAAGCTGTATGTTTCCTTCTGTAACCTAACTTAGCTTTCTGGTTGTACAGATTACTCATTGGTAGTGTTGTTTACCTGTTTTACTTTAAGAAATGAAGAGAATTTTGTTATGTGCTTAATGCTGCCCCTCCTCCTTTTTCCCTCCCAGGAAAAGGACTACACCCATGATGGATGAGCATATTATTAAATAAATTTGGTATTCTGTTCTGTTAAAACTATCTTGGTATTTATCTTCCATGCCACAAATCCATTTTTGCAGTGAACTCTGGACCTAATCCATTTGTAGCTTACTATTATTTGATGGTTCTACGTAAATGTGATACACATTCATATGTCAAGAGACCTAGATGGTTACATGGCTTATATCAAATCCTTTTAAGAACTTCTATTTTTATTTTGTCCATTTTTTTTATCATGTATTATGTAGCTTTTCTTCCAATATGTAGATTGAAGCCTACCCAAAAACAACAGCTGTTCTTGTTCGCAACCACGGCATATATATTTGGGGAGACTCATGGATTAGTGCTAAAACTCAGGTTTGCATTGTCCAAGGGAAGAAAGGAATAAATGGATAAATTATTTTAAATGTCTATTTGAACTTTTTTTTGGAAGTTCCAGGACTTAGAATACTCCTTGAAGAATATGCCAAAGCTTTTTATGTCATAGGGAGTGCTCATTTATCTTGCTTTCTCATAAATTGATGATTCTTCTTTAAGGCTGAGTGTTATCATTACCTCTTTGATGCTGCTATCAAACTTCACCAACTGGGACTGGACTGGTCTACTCCAAATCATGGTCCAATACAAAGTGTACGAAGTGGTCTAAGGATTGGTGGGGAGTCAAATGTGTCAGCTAAGGCAAAGAAATCTAACAATGAATTTGATCCATTCCCAGTGAGTTCACATAATTATCCCACTCCTGTTGAAACTTTTGACCTCTAAACTTGTCAGTAGAATTATTTCCCTTATTCCTGAAAGAATATCCTCTATCTCTATGGACTGGTAATGCTAATTGCCAGTTACTAGGATGTCTGACATATCCTGCAGTTTTGTGCTTTATAATTTCGAATTAGATGCTTCATTATTTTATCCATTTGAATTGCAGCATTGCATTGTTCTTGACATTGAGGGGACTACTACTCCCATATCATTTGTTACAGAGGTTCTTTTCCCATATGCACGTGCTAATGTTGGTAGGCATCTATCTGCAACATATGATACCGCTGAGACCCAAGATGATATTAAGTTGCTTCGCTCCCAAGTAAGTATTTTATAGATTTGTGTGGTTTTGGTATTTATTAGAGCCAATGGGTATATTGGTATCTTACTTTGCTAGAAATGTTGTATACCTAAGTATAAGATATTGGAGGTATAAGATAAAATGGCATTTAAGATTCCATTTTTGACAAAATAAAAAAAATTTGAGAAGTGAGATCCCTATGTGTTTTGGGTGGAATGAGATGCCTATAAAATGGAGGCATCTTATGCTTTCATCCAAGCATCTAACTCATGTATATAAGATACTCAATAACTCAAGTTTCTAAGATGTCTGGATGAAGATAACAATGTACCAAACGTCTTCAAAATAGAATATGATAGAAACTACAAACCAGAAACAGAATTTGGATGAAAATATCACTGTTACAGAGAGACACCGCTGTAAATACTCCAAAATACAGAGCAACACACTGATATGACACAAACAGTAACAAAACAGAACACTCCAACACAGAACAGTACATAATTCACTAAGAAAGTATCACACAATACCACAATACACTAAATCCTCTAGCATTCAGAGTATGCTAGCCCCTCCCCAATTCCTTGTCAATTTTCCAGATAACCTCTCTTCTGTTTCCTGTGTTCTTTTATCCCCTTAACTGTCAACTGTTATTAACCCCTTTCTTTAAATCTCAACTCCTCCTCTTGTTTCCCATAACTGTTGTGGCTGTGACTGTTTCCCTTTTCTCCTTACATAGACCTTAGTAACCGATGGTCTAACAGAATATAAACACTCCTTTACTAGATTCTAGAAAAAGATATCAGCAAAAAGCCACATACGTATGTCAAGCGTACTCATGGTAATAGTGAAGTATGGAAGCCAGGGACCAGCCCACCTTCTCCCCTGGCCCAAATTGAGTTTCAAACAAGTGGGTAACAAACTTTCAATTAATTGAGAGCTGGATATGTCTATTTATATGTTGCATTCAGAGAATTTGGACCATTGACCTCCTTCCATTGTGACCACAGGTTCAAAATGACCTGGAAAAAGGGATTGCAGGTGCTGTGCCTATCCCCCCAGATGCTGGGAAAGAGGAAATCATTGCTGCTTTGGTTGCTAATGTAGAAGCTATGATTAAAGCTGATAGAAAGATCACTGCCTTGAAAGAGTTGCAGGTAAACCTCATTCAGCAAAACTATTTTCTCTATTAAATTTATATTTGATGTACCTGACATTTAGCCATGCCCATGCAGGGTCACATATGGCGAACTGGTTTTGAGAATAATGAATTGGAGGGAATAGTTTTTGATGATGTACCAGAAGCTCTGGAAAAGTGGCATGCGTTGGGTATAAAGGTGCCAATTATTCTTAGCTCTATAGCTATTGCTGATATTCTTTCCATTCTATTTGTCTTCCTTCTCAAGTATACTTCCATCGCTGTCCTTTTTTTTTGGCCCAAATTATTCATGTCAAACCTTGGCTAAAGTTTGAGAATGAGGTGGTTGTTTTATTTTCTGTTGGACAAATATGGAACAAATAGAGCAATCCAAATTTGAATAAATTTGTTATTTGATATTTGGAAGACATGTTTTTTACTTGCATTTTCATTGCTATTTCTGATCTATACAACAGGTGTACATATATTCTAGTGGTAGCAGGTTGGCGCAAAGGCTAATATTTGGAAATACAAACTATGGAGATCTAAGAAAATATTTATCTGGGTTTTTTGATACTGCAGTGGGGTAATGTTTTTGTTGATGATGTTGCTTCTTGACGATGCTGGTCTAAAGTTATCTATTTTCATGCAGAACTCTTTCTTTTGCAGGAACAAAAGAGAGACACGCAGTTATGTTGAAATTTCTCAGTCACTTGGTGTTGATAAATCATCAGATATATTGTTTGTGACTGATGTTTTCCAAGAAGCTACAGCAGCTAAGGCAGCAGGTTATCCCTCGGTTAATTTATTTATATAATAAATAGATATGTTAGGTGCCTTGGGATATTAAATTTCTTCTGCAAGATCTTACTTTTATCCATCCATAGGTGTCTTAGGAAACCAAATCTTAAGCACTGCATTTGTCTTTACTTCTGTATATTACCTTTCTTTTCTATTGGCAAATGTTGTGTGTGGTACACTGCTATTCTGATCCTGACATTTTACATCTTCTGGTATCTCGGATGCCTGAATTTGATGCCTACGTTTGGTAGGTTGTTATGTGATTACATAGTGGTATATAAGACACCACCCCAGTACAACATCTTAATAAAAATGCTGGTATGTGATGGCACCTAAACTCTCTTAGTATCTCAATTCCAGGATAAGTGGTATGGATTCGGAATTCTTTTTATAGATTGCCAAATTTTCCCTTGTCTAAAAGGGTATATTTGGGAACTCAATAAGTATCTTTCATCTCTCATAATGTTAGATATCACCACTTGCCATACTAAACACACTTGTCTTGGATATTCTAACGTCTTATATTATGGTGTCTCATACCATATGCAAAGATCCTCATTTTAAAGGACAAAGGTTTCTGTTTGGATGCGAATACAAACAGTATAGAAGACAGTAACTTCCATCTTGGTTGAGGAAACATAAAATAGGAAATTGATATAATTTTGGCTCAGTAAATGCAATGCAGGCTTTTCTAGAGTCCAGTTATATGGCCAAATAAGAACTGTTCCTTTTGTCTGACCATTGATTTGTTGGCTTGTCTATGTTTCAGGTTTGGAGGTGACAATTTCTATTAGACCTGGAAACGGATCTCTCCCTGAAAACCATGGGTTCAAGACAATCAAATCCTTCTTGGAAATATGAGAGTAATTGAAGTGATCTATGATGATTTTAAATGTGGCATTGTAACTATAAATATTGTAACTTTCACTTGCAAATATGAAATGTTAATGTAATATATTGCTCCAATATTACTACCTTGAAGCTTTACTTGTCTTTTTAAGTTTAAATAATATATTGTAATTTAGTCAGTTTACATTCTCATTAATATTGTTAACACATTCTTGTTGATGTTATTACAATGCAAATTTTCTCATTGCCAATTTTCGGCAGTCTTAAGTTGTGTTCCATGATGGGATTTGGATTCTCTCACAGTGACCCCTTTGGTACATTAATGTTTTATATTTTTTGATATTTTTGATATTATAATATAGAATATTAAAATATAAAATTCTATAATATCAAAAATATAAGTATTTTAAATGCTTTTTGATTTTCAAGATATTAGAATAAATATTATAGTGTATTAAACGACTTCAATTATCATATGAAGAAAGATAAATACAAAATAATTGATTACGTAAGGATAAAAAAGTTTTTTTCTCTATCTATTTTGTATAATCATTTTGTCAAAACAAGTCATGATCTTGTAAAAAGAAAATAAAGCATTATAGTCCGACAACGTAACTTAATAAAAGAAAATATATGTGGGGACAATCCTTAACTAATAAACTAATCTTTTAATTGAATTAGGCCTTCTAGCGTCAATAGTTTTTAGAAGTTGATTTCACGCTTCTTTGGTGCACTAATCTGTTGCCCTAGCATTTGGTGCCTTTTTGAAACAACCTAATTAGCTGCTATCTTCGTAAAAAAAAAAAGAGGATGTCAGAAACCCAATACTAAAAGATGTTGAAGTTGCATGAAAAATGGGAGAAAAAGGAGTTAGGCGGTTTTTTGTTCAATGAACCAAACAGTTGGGTCCAACCTATACATATACCTAAAATGACAAAACAAAAGTCTAACAAGAAAAAGAAAAGTCTTCATATTTCCATATGCTTTCACTAATCATAATGATTATTAACAAAAGTCCCGTTTTCTCCGTTGCTATTTGTCAATCTTGCTTGACTCAATGCTTCCCATTACAACATGAGAAAATTAAAAGAGATGAGCAACAAAAGTGGCTGCTTTAGTATCATAATTATAAATTATGATCTATAATTGCAATTCTGACTTCAATATTGTGGAAACAACTATTATAATCGCACTTTTTCTCAAAATAAAAAAAAAAATTACTGCATCAAGATTTTTAAAAATAAGACAATATGTTTGATTTATCTCATATTCTTAGACTTTACTTGGTTTTTTATTTAATGTGTTTCATACATTATATCTTTATCTCTTTAAAATTAGTATGGTTAAATTTTTTTATAAAATAAAAATAATCTAAATCTGTTTTTAAAAGCTGAGATTTATGGTACTATATAATATTTGTGAGTATCACTATTACATGCTATTTTTGGACCTATTAACTTGGTACATAAATAATGAAAATTAATTTTTTACACGAAATATTAAGTTGAATAACATTGAATACTTAAAAAATTATAATTAAAATTTTCAATCTTATGTTTTCTCAACATAGTTGAATACCCAGATGAATAATATTAAATATTAAAAAATTATAATTAAATCTCTTTTAATGAATAACTAAATATTTGTAATTAAATAACTAATTTAGTAACATTTAATACCTAAAAGTTATAACTAACTTAATATGTAATAAATTAAAAATAATCTACTAATATTAACATAGTTCACTTCATTGAGTCATTGATACCCAAAATATTTAAGATAAAAAAAAACATTTTTAAATTGTAAGTGCAAGTAAAATACTCGTTGCCTATATATTTTCTGCAGTCGAAAACGAAAGAAGAAAAGAAAAGAAAAGGTTTTTCTTTTTTTGCTTGACTTCTTTATCCGTCTTAATACAGACAAATGGTCTACCTTCCAGTACGAGTCAGAAAATCAAAATGAAAAACAAAATATCACATCTTGGTTTCCTGAGGAGAAAAGATCATCTGGGAATATGACCAAGACTCATTCTTCAGAAGAGGAGGACCCCTTGAACCTTCTTCGTCTTGGTTTCCTGAGGAGAAAAGATCACTGCCTTACTAGTAAATTCTGATCAGTCTCTTCCTCTCTAAATTCACCTCCTCTAATGGAGTTATTTAACAGAGACAAACAGACACAAAGTGAAGAGACTTATTGATTGACATGATAATAAGCTAAGAAACTCTCTGGTTTATGATTTATTCCCTTAGGTTTTGTGATTTTCTAACAAAAACCCATGAAGAACCATTCATGATCTATGAAGAGAAAACCAAAAGGATAAAGATTTTTTTTTTCTTTTTTTTTTCTTGGTCAAGAGTAACTAGATAACATTTTGAGGTAGAAGATGAAAGCGGGGAATAAAGAAGAGGGCTTTGTTTTCCATTTCATGGAAGAAGAAAGCCAATTTTACAAGCTCTGTACCTGTGATTGAAAATCAATGGAAACCCATGAATCATCATTCGCTAAATCACCCATGAGATTATCATAGGCCTCAAGAAGGCGACTCTGAAACTCTGGGTGAAGTCACCGGAAACAGAGGCAAAAGCTGAGGCGCGGAGTCTCTGGGAGTTGACATCGGCGACGGATGCAAATAAAACCCCTTTTCAGCAATTGCTTTCTCCTCCTCCGACGAATTCCCCAATGAAGGAGACGACTTGTCAAATGGGTCGTCGTTCAATGGCGTAACGGGGCTTAGAGCAAGCGCAGGGAAGTCAAGCAAGCTCGGCGAGAGGATCTCTGGCTTGCGAGGAGAAAACCCAGAATTCTGAGCAAAATTGGGCATCAAAGTATTGATCATGAGGCTGTTCTTCAGATTATTCCTCCTCTCATAGAGTTTAAACCCCTGTTTCTTCGGTGCCATCTTCATGGGAGGGATGTTGAAGTTCTTGGATGAAACCATTGGATCTTGGGCTGGTTTAGAAGCTGCTGGTTTCGAGGATTCTGATGAACCAGTGAGCATTTGAACTACCTCCTTGAAAGTGGAAGTATCCGCTTGGACAAAAGTGGTTGGATAAGGGTTTGAATCAGATCTGGGAATGGTTTTGGGTGTAAGAGGTGGGGTGGGAATTTGGAGGCCATTGTTGTTGCTGGTGCTGCTCACACAGTTGCTGACATTGCTTTTGGGAGAGCAAATGGGAGACGGGTTCTCTCTATCTAGAATCTTTGAGGTGATTTCCATGGAAGGAGTTGGGTTTCTCTCTCACCAAAACCAGCACAACCTCAAAGAGCAGAGAAGAAGGAAAGGTTGGGGTGGTTTGGGTGAAGATTGGAGGAGAAATGGGAGAGTGAAAATCAAGGCTTAGAGGAGAGAATGGGGTTGCTCATATGCCTGTGTTTTGCCTCGTTTTGTTGTGGTGCGCCTCTTTTCTATATATATATATATAAAAGATGATATACTTATATATTTATTTATAATTATAGTTAAATTAAATCAGTTTATTTTAATAAAAAATAAATTTTTATTATTTTTTAGTTTAAGAAAGATTAATTTTTTTTCTAAAACATTAAAAATTTAATAATAAAAATTATTTTTCACTTTATAAATTTTAAATCTCAATCCTTTAATTATAACTCAGAATTAAAATTTGTTATTTGTATATTGTTTTTGCATATTTATTATTATATTATTTAAGGTCAATTTAATTTTTTTTACTGTATTAAAATTGGTATGGTGTAGTGGTGGGGTTTGGAGGGTGATTGGACTGAGAGAAAATGCGGAAAGGGGTATCGGGATTTAAAAAGAAAGAGAGAACAGACTACAGAGAAGGGTATTCCGTATTCCATTGGTAGAACTAAGAATTTTAGGCAACGAGCATCTGTGCCGCCACCACTGCCCAATTTAGCATCACGCCGTTTATTCTCTGGACTGCCATTTACTTGGCACTCAAAATCATCCTTTCGATTATATTATTAAAATTATAGTTATTTATTTATTTTAAATAATTATAATGAATAAATTTATTTTATTTATATATAAATTAATTAAAATAAATATATATTGTGATTACGGTGATTAGTAACATAATCGATCATATTATAATTTTAATATTAAATTTAAATTCGAATTATACATTCATTCTCAATACAAAATTTATCAATTTCAAGGATTCTTCACATAATTTAATAAAAATTCTCATATTGATTTCATATATATATAAAAAATTGATATGCTTTTAATTGTAGTATATTTTAGAATAATATTTATAAAATGATGTTTTAAAATTATAAAAATATGTTAGGAGACATCCTTAAACACAAACAAACAATTTACTGAGTTTTTTTAAAATATATTAAAATAAATAAACTGGGCTAATTAAATATGATGAATTTTATTAAAAAGTAATATATTTCTATTCACTCAATCTATATATTTAGAAATTTCTTTCATTTATTCCTAGATTGTGTTTGGGCACTTTGAAAGAGAGCGTACTGATTGGAGGTACAAATTACCTAACCAAGTTCGGAATAAGTGAAGTATGCAATCAGATCACCTCATAGGCTCAGAACTCAGATAAACAACAAGACAAAACTCAAAAAAAGAAAAAGGGCCCAAGAAAACAACACTGTTAACTCTTTTCTTTTCATCAACTCATAAAAAAGAAAAGCTAAATTCATTTTTTATTTTTAAATTTAGAGTAAATTATTTTTATCTCATAATATAATATTTAATATCTACATTTAATTTTTTAATGAATGTAGTAATTTATTTTTATTTTTTAACCTCATATTAAATTAGTATTAAAGATGAATTAGTATATTCAATATTTATAAAAAAATTAATTATTTCAAAAATAAAAATAATACTGAATATTAAATTATTAAACTTTAAGTGAGGTAAATTTAGTTTATCCTTAAATTTATAAACAACTTAACTTCTGTTTTAAATTTTTTATTAGTATAGGAATTAGTTCTTGAATATTTAAAATTCTTTTATATTAGCCTATATGTTAACTTTGACATCAAAAGGTAGAAAGAAAGAAAGGATTAACACCCAGTGAATTTTAAATATTTAGAGAATAATTTGCATACTAATAAAAATTTAAAGACTAAAATTAAATTGAATTATAAATTTAAGAAAAAATGGAAAATTATAAAAAGAAAATGCTTGTATGGTAGCAAAATACTATAACCAATAAGCAAGCATATCTTTCACTTGTGAATCTGCCGCCAAGACAGGAATTTGTCAATTTATGCAGCAAATTAATCAGAGAGGATTTGCACAATTTAGAGATAAGCGTTTTAATTAAACTAAATTAGTAGTTGGATAAATTTTAAATTTAATTTTACGCAAAAATTTATCAAAATTCAAATTCAATATTTTTAACAAAAATAAACTCTGTCAACTCATATTCAGTTCTACTTCTAACTTCAATGCATTTAACTAATAACATGTAATTGGCAAAGCCTCTTGAATCCTTATCCCTATGAAAGCAACTATAATTTATTTATTTATTTTGATTGCTGATGTTGTTATGACATGAGTTTTGATTGGTTTCTATTATTTTCTGAGGAAGTTGCTCAATAATTGACTATACCACTTGAAGTATATCTAGATTTCTTTTTCTTTTTTAATAAAATGAAAGATATTTGACTCTGCTAATGCTTGGTAGAATATTTATGGCTTACACATGATGTGACACAAGAATTTATCACCTTTTTTTGTAGCAAAGATTTCTCTAAAAAAAAAATTAATATTTCAATTTCTTTAGAGTTTAACGTCCCATTCATCGGTATAACTTTTCCCACATTATTTTAAATCTGCCTCAACTTATGGAAAGAGATTCAAACAACAAAAATAGACATATATTCTTGTTGAAATCAGATTTTTAATTCATTATTTGTGGCAGCAAATATAATTATGTATAATCATACGTAGCTCTATAAAGTGTTATATATTAATTAACTTGTCTAACAGCCTAGCTAGCTATACCATGAAAATATTAATGCATAATTCATATAATTATCATTGATATTGTTTTGTGACCCCAAAAAATATATAAATAGCTTTTGATTTGCTTTTAATATTTAATTAATTTCATATCATAAATATTTTCTTTGCTTTCAATTAAACCATATATAATCATGGAAATTAGTGACATTTGTTGGCTATGAACTTGTAAGATATCGCCCAACTTTTTAATGTAACAAAAAATACTTAGTATCATTAAAAAGGAAAAAATTCGTATAAACTAGCTTATTTGAACATTAATTGATCATAATATCAAAACAATTGCACTTTTTTTTTAATCACTAGATTGTTTAACGTCATGATTCCAATTATAATAATCATTGAATCAAAGCCGTGTGTGTGTATATATATATATATATTTATATATATTTAGTCTACTTAAATAAATAGAGATATTTCATTTCAGCAATATGAAAAAGATGCGAACCTAATAGACCATAGTTTTGAAAGATAAGCTATTAACTAGCTCGTATAAACCTATTTTGAAAGAATATAAAAGCTGGCTGCAATATCCATATTGGAGGAACCACGACCTTACTAAATAATGGCAAATGAGTTATATTCTTCGCAATTGAATTTTAATTAATTGTATTTTAATGTATTTTTAAAAATATTGTATTATAACGATATTTTATGAAATTTAATTTTTTAATACTGAATTTCTTATATAAAATATTGTTTTAGACATATTTGAATAAAATGAAATTTTAGGTATGTCTTGGATTCCAAAGCAGGTGCTTTATAACATTTTTATAACTTCAGTTAATTATATGAATATGACTTTAAATTTTTTTATTTAATTAAGACGTATCTTTAGATTTAATCCACAACATCATCAGCACATGATCACTAATTAATTTATCATTAATTAATTAAATTTAAATATTTTTTTCATTATAAAAAGTTTAGAAAAAGCTAGGGTTATCTTATTCTAAGGTCAAAATATGTTACAAGCCTCAATGAAGAATTACAACAATATTTACAGATTGTCCATTAAGAGAGATGACTAATAGCGAGAATCAAATATAAACTTTTCAAACAAAATATTTCAATCCTATCAGTTTAATTAACTCTGGAGGATAATTTAATCAACATATTTTGAAGCTTAATTATTTGGCTAAGTGAATCAGTTCGGTTCCCAAAACAAAGTGCAGAAGGAGCACCTGTCGGATTCCAGCTAATTTCATTCTCAATATGCCTTATTTCATTGGTAATATGTAATTCCAGAGTTAGTGGTTTAGATTTCTTTACCAAACTTTAAATATTTTGAAAATCAATAAAGAAAAGGGAATCCAATTCTGATTTATATTGGAAAAGTTTAGTTTGATATGATATGTATAAATCAATTTATGTAATAATAAACAAAAATATTATTAATTGGTTTCATGCTATTAAATTTATCTATAAAGTACCATTGTGCATAATTTTTAATTAATGATCTATTTTTATTAATTTAATGTAAAAACTAATGTACATATTTTGTCCTGAAAGAATCTTCTTTATATATATAATGGGGAAAAAAAAAAAGATGGTGCTTTTAAAAATGTGTTTAAAGATAATCATTAATAGGATTGTGGAATCCCTTTACAAACCAATGTGTTTCAGAAGAGGTTGAGTTCTTATTAGTGTTAAATATATTTTGAAATTCTATTGATATTATCAAGTACACATTGCTTATACTCATTTATAAAGCTGGATTCGGATTAGACTCAAATTTTAAAAATTCAAGCTTGATGAAGCCCGATTGTATCCTTATATATTATATCACATAAAATATAATTTATATTCATAACATATGATTTTTTGTTTCTTTCGTATAGAAAAAATTTAAGTGCGTAAATGTAACATTAAAGGTTGAACTTAAGCTAAATTCTTATTTTAAAATCGATTCAAGTTGAGCTTAAGTATAAATAATAAATATTATTATTAAGGATGGGTTCGATCAGGTTTTGCCTGTTTTTTTGAATATTGTAAAATTAAAATTTTTAAATGGAAATTTCAAGATATGTATCTTAATTGTAAAAATTTAAAAGGTCCAACTCTCTCTCTCTCTCTCTCTCCATATATATTATATATATGCAAACAAAATCAATGGAATTTTAATGTTAATTAAATTCATATATATTGAATCCTGAGCATGGAAAATATGAGTATGTAAAGAGAGAATGATAATGAGGAGCTAGCCCCACTCATTTATTAGAAAAGATTTAAAGAGTTTTTTCCTTTTGGGCAAAGAAATTAAGAAGTGTCCAAAGAATGTTGATTATCAGCAATTCTAAAATGAATGGAATAATTTTGGTGATGAAATCAGATGGACTTTAGAGAGAAAGAAAGAGATGCCTCGCCGATCGCCGACCCCAGAAGTGGGAAATGAGTAGGCATTGAACAATGACAAGCAATAAGCAGATGACAGACAACAAAACACAGGCCATTGAAAAGTTAAGTCAAGCCCTCTATTCCATGAAAATGACTATATCTGCATGCTTGGAGACCAATCATTGGAGAAGTAATACACTAATGTATTAATTGAGTCTCATTGAATACTCATATTTATTTCTTAGTTATAACCTTAGTCCTTTGTCCTTATCGTGTAAAAATGTCAAAAAAGGATATTGGTTTGGTTTACATTCGTCGGATCTATTTTTAATTTTTTTTTTCAGTTATACATTTAGAGACTTATGAGATGAATTTTTAGATTTGTTTTATATAAAAAAAATTATTAAGTTTCAAACTTTAGGCTTTTAAAAATTTACAAAAGTCAAAGTACATGGCAATCCTTCTTGCCATTATCAACTCTAGTTACGGCCTTGTATTATGTCCCTCTCCCTCAAAATAGAATATTAATCCTCTCTTAAAAATCTTGTATTATAAAAGAAAATATACATCCTACACACTATTTAAGTAGGGCAACACTCCCCTACAGCCCCATTTTGGGGCTGTAGGGGAAGTTCCGGCACCAAATTTATATGTTTTTTTAATTTTTTATCTCAATTTTTTTATTTTTTAACATTAATTAATTATTGTTTAGGTCATATAATTTTTTG
>JASKGM010000005.1:11392086-11408475 GCA_034509205.1 Ceratonia siliqua
TAAAATGTTTTAAAAAGAAAAGAGAAAGGAGGGAGGAATGAGGGTCAATTGAATTCTCAAGTAAGTCCAACAACATTTTTTACGTCGAACCTCCTCGTTGAGATAAATTTTAGGTCGAAAATATTACATTTTACGGGGAAATAGCATCGACTTACATAGAGCAATTGTGGGGAAATTAAAAGAAGATAACTCAAAGGAAAAATTTAATGGGTAAGTCCAGACCTGAAGAACTAGAAACGGCGAGAGGTTGAGAGCAAAGGGTCCTTTGGAAAGAGAGTTTAGCATTGATACGGAGAAAATTAGAGAGTGCAAAAGCCTGAGCTGCTCTTCTTAGACACCATGGTGTTCCCAAGCTAGTGGCAGCCATGGCAGGTGCTCGTTCTTCCCAGACCTTCGATGCCAACCGATTGGGCCTCGACAAATGGACTCACCACATCAACACGGCAATCTTATACCGTAAGACAGATATCTATAATTGGCGGTTTTGAAATTCTGGTTAAGACTGGAAATTTTAGGAGTCTTTAATCCCAAAACAGTATCTTATGCTCGTATATAATTTTTTTTAAATTATTCTTAAATTTTTTCTTATATATATTTTTATTATTATTTATCACATACCACCATCTATTATTATTATTATTATTTTATAATATATCAATAATTAAAAATAAAATATTAAAAAAATATATAAATATCATTACTAAAAAAAATACATTTAATTTACACTAAAATCATATTACATTTTCACTTGAATTTTTAATTATATAAATTTTCATCAAACACATTCTCAGAAATAGTTTCATCTTATACTAATATATATAATTTTGAAATATTTTCATCTAATAGTCTGTTAATAACTACACATAAAATATAAAAAAGTAAGTAAAGTAGTCTGATAAAAATTACTCATTAAAAAATAATCACCCCATAAAAAAATTAAATTAACTCTTTATTAGTTTTTAAATTATATATATATATTACAAAAATAAAAGAAGAGAGGGAATTAACATCCACATTTATATAAACAAAATTTCCTACAAGCAAAAGATGTAATTGTATTATTAAAAACAAAAACTACATCTAATTTAATAAATTGAAAATTCAAGTCAAGTTTATAAATAAAGTTTTTTATTAGATTAAACTAATAAAAATAATCATATATACATTTCTTTCTTTGTGGATCTCATTCATGATATACCTGTGTAGCTATTATTTGTGGACTTAGTTTAAAAAAACGTCTCCTAAACGAATAAATTTCAAGGATCTATTATCTAGCAAAAATGAAATTAAAGATTTCGCTTTTAAATTATAGAATGCCTAATTGCTCTCTACCTCATGACGCCAACAAGTTGAGAAAAAGAAAGCTGGAAGGGTTAAAATCCAGGGTAAGCTCCAAAGAGTAAGAAATGCTTGGCCCTATCACGCATTTCTGAAAATATTTCAGCAATTCAACTCAGAATAATCAAGTCAATGCTTTCTAGGAATATTAGCATTACTCATCCCATCAAGTGTTCTAGGGAACAATTTTGCAAACAAATGACTTCAGAAGCAAGTAGTTCGATACAAATTACTGAGCACTCACATGATACAATAAATTTCTCAATTCCAATTGGCAACCTGCATTACTGAAATTAAAGCGGAGCCCATGCAAAATAGAGGCAGGTTCACATTCCACCACCCCATCTATCCAAGATTCAATTTTCAAGCCATTTTACAATTAACAGAGTTTTTACCAAAAGATAACATCTCATGAAATGTGAACAAAATTTGAAAATACATGAAGTCAGATTAGTTGTATGTAGATTCCCCCAACGGAACCAACTAAGTGCAACATTTTAATCCATTTTCCCCCAGAGGATGTATAGAACAGAAATAACTTAAGCTACCCCCACAAAGCTAGCCATCCACAAGGAAAATTGGTTTGAACTCTTTCTAGATCTAACCTTTTCAGTAAAGATAGTTGTATCCAAGTACCAACAACAGCAAAACTAACACAGCAGCAGATGCAACCCATACCCAGTAATCATTAGACCTTTTCCGCTTAAGAATAACTTTTGGAAATGAGTCAGGGGCAGGGCCTTTTGTTCGACCCCTGGACCTAATACTACTCTCCTTCAGGATCTTTTCCTTCACAGGAGCAGGGGTGCTGTTGTTATCATTAACCTTTTCTTCTTCTGTAGCATCCACTACTGCATCTGCTGGTTCCTCAGGATCAGTGACAGAAGCGGAGGCTGAAGCCTTTTTCTTTGCTTTCTTTTCACGCTCCTAAAATAAATCAAAGACACACGTTTAGATTGAAACAGCTCAAATAAAACATGTCAAAGAAAGAAGAAAAAAAAAGGGTATAAAAATCACTTTAAGCTTCTTCTCAGCTTCCTTTTGCTCTCTGATAGCTGCTTTGGCTGCCGCTTTCTCTGCTAACTTCTTCTTCCTTTCCAAGGCCTGCTTCGCTTTTGCAATTTGCTCTTCTCTTTTGATCTCCTTCAACTTTGCTGGGTCAATTCCAGGCTCTTTGACAGGAATATCCTTTTGTGGCTTCTCAAATTCAAATTCATCAGCTTCTGCTAAATCTTTATTTTCCATATTGGATATCAAATCTCTCCCTTTGTTTTTGACTTCTTTCTGAACCTTCTGAGTGGGCAAAATATCTTGCGGAGAAGACTTGGGCTCCTCCTTTAGCTGTTTTATGCTGGATTTTGGCAATGTATCAGTTTCAGCAGGCTTTGGCTCTTCTAGCAGAGGCTTTTCATCTGGATTCCTAATCCGTCCATCCCTACTCAGCTGTCGAGCATCTAATGATGGCAAAATTTTTTTCTCATAATCATTCCTAAAAGCCTTGTCACTGCTCCAGAGTGACATACATTTGTCAACCTATAGACCCAGAAAGGAAAAAAGAAAAAAATTAGAATGCAATCATGTCCTAGCACCACCAAGAAAAGCAGAAGAATGAGATCAGACGGCTAGAGAGCAATGCAATTATTGATATCATATGGTGCTCCTGAGAAAGACAAACCTCTGCTTGTGAAAGTTGCTCAAGAGCATTAATATCTTTCTTTGCGGCAAGCTCCCGTGCTTTATTCAAAAGCATACGACTTTGGTAGAAGTAGGTATTCTGAACAAGAAGATAATATCAGTCAAATACAGAAACTATTCTGCAGTTCCACTTCGTAAGAATGGGAAAAACATTGAAGTTTTAGAAATAATGATGAAAGTTGCTACAAATTTACATCAAGCAACACAACCATGTAATATTTTGGCTGTTCTAATCTCATATATCCTGCCCTCTCTGAATCCTCATATACAAAACCAATTTCTACTTTCCCAGGTTGGTGACAATAACTACACAAATTAATTGTGTAAAACTTAAATCCTCTTGGTACAATGTCAACTAAATATCTAAACCAGCATATCTTAGACATAGTTTGCAAATAGAAAAATTAAGAGCGTGCCTATGGATGATAATGGGAGGAATGAAAATGAATAAGTTGAAAATTAGCAATGAAAATTATTGCAAGCTTGCCTGGAAAGAGAATAAAAAGGATGAAATGAAGATAGAATGGCCACAATTTACATTCAGTCCTCGGTAAATCGCTCATCCCAAATGAGATCAATTTCAAAGTTCACACAAAATTTTCAAACTTCCCATTTTCCAGCTTCTCTACCAATCACCAAGCGATAATCGAAACCCTTCCATCCTACTTCATTCATTCACTATTTTTACATTCCTATTATCCACCCCTTGTGCCAAGAACACCTAATAACAATTGCATAACTGGATACTAGATGGTGTTCATATCAAAAATTGCTTTGCTTAGCCCATTTACCTATTTATAATTATATCCTAACAAAGAGAATAAAAATTATTCAAGAAAGTCAAGAGCAACAGAAAGCTATAATTATAGCCAATTTACCTATTTATAATTATATCCTAACAAAGAATGAAATATATATATATATATATATATAAATATATGTATGGGTATCACGAGAAAGTGGCACATACCCCCTCATCGCGTTGTTTTCTCATTTGCTGAATGCTCTCATAAGCTTTGTCCCTCTTCTGAGTAATATCTTTCAGTTCATCCTGTAAAGACTGGATATCCTTGTCTATGTCTTTCAGCACATCCTCCAGTTGCTTGATTTTGGACCAAACTAATTGTCTCTCCTTCTTTACTCCATCCAAATCCCCACCTATAAGCTGCAATGACAAACAATTTCTCAAGAACTTCTTGAAAGGGGCACAGTTATAAATTCAGAACACAATAAAACTAAAAGCTCCATAGCACATATAAAAAATATAACTACCTTACCTTAACCCGATCTTGAATGACTTCTTTCTGCCCAATTGAATCCTGTAACTTAGCCCTCATGGCAGCATTAGCAATAACCTTCTCCCTTGTCCCCTCAAGCTGTTTGATTTCACGAAGGAGTTGCTTTTCCTCAGTCAATGGAATGCTCTCGTGTTGTATCCGGTACTGTAAGCTATAGATCTGCATCCACCAATGCGTATGGGAGTAAAGGGTGAATGGAGGATAGATGTTGAGGATTAACTACACTACAGACAATGTGATGAATCTAGGATTAAACAGAACTTGGACACATAACATACAACATCATTAAGTTCCTCCTCAGATGAGCATAAACCACCCCGACCCGCATTGTTTGCAGTACGCAGCTTCCCCAGTGCCTGCTGCAGAGGTTCAATCTCTTTTATTTTCTCGCCCATTAAACTCTGAAATTGCCTATTGTCATCTCTCAGAGCCTTGATCTGAGAAATCAGCTCTGCTCGATCTGACTGTAGTAAAGACCAAGTATGCAGGCACATTAGATAGATGGAGTCTGACTTGTCATGTCACTCCACAAATATAAGACTTGCATGGAAAGGACAACCCATCACTAAATGATATTCAAGCCCCATTAATTTGTGATCACATAAGATGAATTTCCAGATAACTTTTCTAGCAGACTCTATTCAACATTGTTTCAAGGCTAGCATGTCTACTTTTGTAAAGGTCCCAAAATCCATCATTAAACATGCCCGAGAATAAGCTCTAACATAATATATATATTGGTCAGAGGTACCTAACTAAATATCTGTTGAAGTGATACATAAGAAATATCCCTTTTATCATAGAAATAATTACTTTTCTTGATATCACACACAGCAGTGAAGTTCTTATCCTAGATCCACATTTTCTGTTTTGACATATGCAGCTATCAGTCAAATAATGACTCCAACCAATAAAAATAATAGGTGTTTAGAGTAAGTACTGTAATATTGACCTTATGGTAATGAGGAGGGGAAAATGATGAGGTAAAACAACTAGTAACTTCATTTTTCACTTAAAAATGTAAGTGGATAAGTACTGCAATAATTACAAAAACTAGAGACTGTGATATATGTCTAACCCGATACAAAAACATTGCTTTAGAGTGGTGGATATGGTGGAGGAAAGGACTGAAGAAGTATGTTAATACATAGCCTGTTTCCTTCTCCAATTCTCTTCCCATCTCTAATAAGCAGTGCAACCCAAAATTTATCATGAAATCATGAAGTATTCTCAACTCACCCGCTTTGCCTTTAATGCTTCAGTGATCTGAAACCGGGCTTGATTTTTCTTACTAATCTCTTTTTCAAGCTGATCGACTTTGGACTTTATGTTCGGATCATCGTATGGCCGGAACCTGACAAAGTAAAAAGAATATACTTGCTTAGGAGCAGGCCAATCTTCAACTGCGTCTTTTCGAACATCAGAACCTGAAATTTTGTTCCCTTCTTTAGCAGGTTCTTCTCCATGTGACCCAAATTTTATGGGTTCAGCAACTCCCGGATCTTGTTCTAATTTTCCATTTTCCTTTCCATGCAAAACAGACTTGTCTCCTTCAGCAACGTTATCCACTGGCCCTTCAACCATCTCAAATCCCGCAACTTCAACAGCCATGGCTCCAACAAGAAGACAGCCTCACAATACCCTAGAAACCTAATTCGAAAAGAGGAGACTTTATGCGAATATGGAAGATTCAGGAACAGGTATTCAATAACTTGATCCAACAGGAATGCTAAACCATTAATAAAGAATAAAGGTTATATGATTATTGACCCCGATTGGTTATGAAAAATATGTACATACGCAAACAGAATTAAACTGACACTGAGCACAAGCGGGCCAAACCTTGGAGGACCAAGGGAGCGATGAGCGATGAAGATCCCATTTCGTCAATAAATGCATAGATTTTATCAATTTGATGAGCATGTGAACAAAATTTGAAAAGGACAAAGGGATCTAAAGACTAACATCTCCATATGAATCATACAAACGAAACCATTTACAACCCAGCTCGCTAGATGATGAAATCTGGTTTTTGGTAGAGATCGGGTCTTTTTATATGAATAAACCAGCATGCAAAACCAAATCCCATGAAATGAAGACACCGGAAGAAGAAAAATCCAAAGCATATGGGAATGATCACCCTCCCCATGTTACACCCAAAAGAAAAAACAAATAAACAAAAGCGGAACAAACTATAATTACACAAGCAATACGGAGAGATTACCAGTGTGTAGTGAGATGAGCACGAGAAGGATAATTACCCGGAAGAGAGCGAAAGAGATTGCGCAGGAGAAAACCCTTTTTGGCAAAGTGCCTCAAATTCCAAATTTAGGCAAAACCCAGAAACAAAAAGTAAAAATTTATCAGATCTTGCTCGGTTGTCTTCCAGAGCCTCAAGTATCTCGCTGTGCCCGCTCGATGAATACCAGTAAGAGAGAAAGAACGAGAGGCAAAGATATATTTATATTGCGACTATTTATAATACGGAGGGTAAGATTTTTCAGGTTCAGCAGCGGATTTCGCAATCTTTAATTTCTACAAACAGTAAAAGGGCTGGACTACCGTTTTTCTTGACACTGTTATTTTAAGGAATTTGTCTTCTTTTTATTTTAAATTATATTTTAGTAAAATAATTGTACCTAAAAATAATAATAATGTTTTAAGGAGAATATTTAATTTTTTAAACTAACATAATATAATATTCATACTAATTATTTTGATATTGATAAGTTTTATTAGAACTAAATTTATAAGAATGATTGTTACGTCACAATTTTATTTTTAAAGTTGTATCTCTATAGTTATTCTTGTTTTTTGAGGGCTCTTAGTTTTTGTTTTATATTTATGAATGTTTCTTATATTATATATTTAATAAAAATTTAAATTTTTAAAAATTCTTCAAACTCATTATATTCTTCATTTAATAATATTTTTTATACTTATATTTTTTTAAATAAAATTTTTAAAAATAATTCAAAAAATTGTAGAAAATATATGATATAAAAAATATTCTATTAATATTAAAAAATTAAAAAAAACTAAAAACTAAATAAAGTAAGGCTGGTTCCTAAACTAAAAATGAGATTATAGGTACAATCGCTTCATCATGATACAATTATTTTTTAGATAAGCTTTGGATTTGATTTATTTATAATATATTTTGTTCATGATACATATAATTTTGATAGTATTGTAATTATTTAAATTATATATATATATATATATATATATAATTGTTATTTTTCAAGGATGTTGTGAGGATCTTGCCATTCCATATTTTAAATTCTTTAATTGATCTTATACAAGATTTCCATATTGATAACACAATTTTATGGAACCAAAAATAATTTATTTAATTTAATTTGATATTTTTAAAACTTAGTAACAGTGAATGCAGTGAAGTAAAATGATTCCTAAATTTGATATAACAAACATTAGCATAAAAGAAATTGAAAAAGTAAAGCGAGGTAGGTAATAGCCTAATAGGCTAATAGGTTAGTTTGTTGGAGGGTAAAGATGACGGGCCCCCAACGGCTCTGATCTGATAGTTTGTCTTTAGCTTTGCCTCTGCCCTTCCCGTCCACGATGTGTGTAAGTACAGAAACACCCTTCACAACTTGACTTTATTACGGCGGCTTCTGTAGTGTGCAAGTGGGTTGGGTTTGGATTATCTTCCTTCGTTTTTTCTGGTGGTCACGTGGGGGGGGATTCAATTGGACATTTCCTTTCTTGTATTGTCAAGACAACTTTGCCCCCCATGTCGTCAATTAAAACAGATCGTGACATCATATACTGAACGAAATAAGAGTACATTTTTTATATTTTAAAAAATATGATACTTTTTTTATTAAATTTATATTATGTGATATATATATATATATATATATATATATATATATATATTTTAAGTGTGTTAAGTAATGTAAATTTTTTTAAAAGTATTAAATATTTTCCACGAAGCAGGCCAAGTGTCACAAAATGGAATTAGATTAGTAAGTTTGTCCCGATTGGAGGGAGGCTGCTCCCCAATTCTTCTATTCCATATTTTCAAATTAAGGCCCAAACAATCCTATATCATTTTCACACACTTTAATTATTTGGTCTAAAAAAGCCCACAACCAAATCTCATCCCACCATTAAGGCTCAAACAATATGAATATGAATTTGTAGTGAGCGATCACTATAAATGATTATGATGGGCCACACCATATTATTTGTCTATGGGCTAAGTCATTTGCTTATAGGTTATGCCATTAACATACAGTTATTATATTGGATCATTGTCCAAATAATTCTATATCATTTTTGAAAATGGATCCGATCATTAACATGACTAATCATATTCTTGAAAAAACTCGTTAAGTATATGACTGAATTTGGATCTATCATTTGTACATAATTTATTTTTTTAAGTGCATTAAATTGGTATGAGGTGTTCTCTTAAAATTATTGAAAAAATTTTAATCTCAATTTACAAATAAATTAACTCAAGAGTAAAAAATACTCTTATTTTTAACCAAAGAAATTGATTATATATTTTATTTGAGAGATTCAATATACTAATATTTAAAATGTTTAAAAATATAATAATGAGCTTGTGACTGATATTAGAGTTGTCATCTCCGAGATTGCAAGTTCAAACTCAATTAAAGCCAACTTAAAAAAAAAAAAAGCGTTTAGGGATATTCAAGATATAAAAAATATATATGATATCCTATTACCATTAAATATCATTAAAAAAAATTATAGAGATCCTACATTTATAAATTATTTTATTTTTGTAATTTTTATAAAATATTAATTATATAGTTTGTTAAAAAATTTAGTGAATATATTAAATATAAAAATTTAAATAGTATAACATTTTAATCTTAATAATATTTAGTATTTACTGTAAAATATTAATATTAAAAAATTTCTCCCATCAAAATTGAAAATTAAGGAGTGCACATTAATGTATGGTGGATGGCAGACCAACGTGGAAGATGAGAGTACTTAAGTCGGGACCCGCATGGCCGCCCTCAAGTCTCAACATCTATTGCTTTGTCTGTCCAACACCTAATTTTCTCCTCCCCTTCAAAATAAGTGGTTTAAACAAATTATAACATACCCTATTTCAAAATAATATTTTACAATTTTAAATTTTAAATTTTACAATTTTAAAATAATAAAATAATATTATAAAAATATCTTTAAATGATATTAAAAATATTATTTTAAAATATGATATTTCTAAAAATATATAAATATTTGTTTTCAAATATAATATTCTAATAATATATACAAGCATATAAGTTTTTAATATTTCTAATCATTTTTATCTTCATAAATTTTAGATTCACCAGCCTTAAGATAATCCTAGTATATTTGATTTCAATTATTAATATAATTATTTATTTTGTATTACATTTTAATTACTTCAACCTTAAATTTAGACCACAATCTTTAGATGTGCCCATTCTTTCCAAGAGTGTAGTTAAAAACTAAAAATCAAATGAAGTGTGCCTTTATATATATATATATACTATTATATATGATTTTGGATTTTTTATTGTTTTTGTTGTTAAAATTATTTAATAAAATATTATAAAAATAAAATGAATATTTCTTAATTTTAAGAAAACATGAAAAAATGAAATAGATATGCTACAGATTTTAAAAAATAATGGAAATGTATTTAAAGTTTTAAAACTACTTATCATTTTTAAAAAAATAATGGGAAGTTATGTATTATATTTTGATAAATAATAAATGCTTTTAAGTATTATAAAATAACAATAAAGATATAACCTTATTTATAAAGTTATACATTATAAAATTAAATGAATAGTTTTAAATTTAAAAAGAATAATAATTAGACTTAGAAAAATTAAAGCCTTTGGATTTTATATAGTTATTTAAGAAGGCTATTCATAAAATATTATTATACAAGTTTTTAAATTTTCAATCCAAAGACTTAATGCATTAATTGTCAGCCTCCAGATTTAAATTCCCTCTATTTCTTTGAGATGACATGTAAATTTTGAAAAGAAAAATAAATACGATAATTCAGCAAGACTGATTCATATAAACCTTATTTATTATTTTTCTTTTTGAAAAGAAAATATGTTATTTTCAAAAACTCAAATTTCACACATATTTACAATTTATAAATTATTTATTTTATTATACGCATCTCAGAAATTCATGATCTAAAATGCCACACATATGATATGACTATGACTTATACCCGTTTGTAGGTAAAACGCCACTAATGCAATGCATTTGCTATGAGAATATTTGTAATATTATTGTAGTATTAAAAAATTAAATATTATTATTATAAATATTTTGATATATTTTTTAAAATTAATTTAATTAAAATTTAAAAATAATTTATATGGCAAAATATAAATAATATAATAAATATTTTCCACGGCAAAAAGTCATTTCGGTATTATTGCTTAGAAATTCCCTTCTTTCATGTAATTATTAGTTGGTGCAAATATAAATGAGAATGAGTCCAATTACCAAAATATTAGGCAACGAAATTGGGGTTGATTAAATAATTTCATTCCACTTTCATTACAATTAATATGTTTGACCATTTTTGGTATTGTTGAAGGAGAAGCTACTCTTTTTTTCTAATATTAAAAATTCATATTATAGTGTAGAAATTATAATAATGTTATTTATATATTTAATTTAAAATGTTTTTTATAGGCCATTTATATTTTATAACGTGTCAAATTAATCACTTATTTGAATTTAAGTCACTTCATTTAACTTTTTTTTTCTTAAATTTATATACAATTATCTTACTAATTTATACAATTTATAAATAATTTATATAAATTTACCGTATGCCATAATCATCTCATATGAAAAGTCCATAATTTTCTAGCCAAATTTGCCCAGTAACCTAACTTTAGGTATGAATTTTCAAATGACACATTTTGGCAACTATCCCAACTTTGGACGAAATTAAGTATTGTGAATAAAAAATAATTTTTTAAAAGTTATATATATATATATGATATAATTATTTTTTTAATTTTTATAATATTCTCTATTTCTTTAATTATATATTATTTTATCATCTCTTATTATTCATTTTAGTTTAGTCCTGACCAAAATCCATTAATCGGATTTATTAGCACATTGAATTGATTAGTAGAAAACAAAGTGGAGTAAAAAATAGAATACGATTTTCCCTTGACCAAATCCCAATTATAAATGAGAATCTGACTCTTTTGGAGCCCTCCCAGATCAAATGTACCAAAAACAGAGCTTTTCTACAATAAATATAGCTGTTATCTACAACTCATAAAAGAGGTAAATGAAAACTACCTACATCACAATTAGTATTCATACCTATATACAACACATGTTGAAACCTGAAGCCTAATATTTAGGTAATCTATCAAATACCATTACTATTCTAAATTTAGTTGTTCCAATCTGTGTCACGCTCTTGGGTTAGCTTCATTTAGTACAGACCAGGGGCTGGATTATTACACCATAAAAACAGAGACAACAAAAACAGAGGAACACAAGAAGAATGTGAGAACAGAAACTCTCCCGTACCAAGGAAACAGTTAATATTTGCTTCTTGGTTCCGTCTTCCTTCGTGGCTCTGGGGCAAATAGAAACGCCTGAGCCCAATTTATAGAGGCTGTATCAAACTGAAACACTTCCTGTTACAGCTACAATTTACAAACAGTCACACACAAACGCTCTCCATGTAACTGATAAGGTGATACCCCTTTCTTTTCATAAATCTATCTCTGAATCCTACTTTTTATGCTATTTATACTCTCTGTCTGTTCCCTTATCCCATGATTCGTTGTTCCTAAACGTGGCGGATGCTCTTGTTGTCCCGCATCAGAAACAGGTTCTGGTCTCTTGTATCTTTCTGTAGTGAATTAGTCAGCCTGTTCTTGTCTAGATTATGGTTATCTCGGTGTTTTATTGATTATTTCTTGCATACTTCAGCTTATGTTCATCTTGCGGCTTCCGTTTCTATTTCTAATGTAATGTTTCGTGTTTCTGCTGATTAAGTTCATCAAAATTTTGATTTTTTTATCTGGGTTTTGTCCTGTTTGCAAGTTTTTACTGTTTCTTTTGATGATTGTTTTCTTTTGAATCCTTTTACGGCGATCACATCTGTGGTTCTTTCCTTTATATGTCGGAAATACTGTTAGAAATGGAACTCTGAACCAGTGTTTGAGCTGATATTCATGAAAATCTGTCTCGATTTTATCCCAATCCTCTCTGGTTTGTTCTAGATCATCGTTTTTCTATTTATTATGGTACTATCGCCACTTCATTTTTCGCTTTTTCATTGCAAGAAAAGAAATTGTGATTTCTTAATTTTCTGTAGTTTTATTCCGTTGTCATATTTGTCGATATTTTTCATGCTCTAGATTTGTCTCCTTCTTATTGGAACCACATTGATTTGTCACTCTTGGTCATCTAATTATCAGTTTTCTTGTTGATGCTTGAGCTGTTTGATTACAGAAAAACTGCAAGTCATTTGTTTATTATAAAAACTAATACCATAATTTATTTCTTGAATTTAATATTTGATGTTGATTCAACAGAGACTTTTCAAAGGCTGTGTTAAGAAGATATATTTGTAGAGGATATCAAATATATATGTATATATATATATATATATATTTTAAGGGCTGCGTGATAGCGAATCGGCAATTTATATATCAGTGATGCATGGAATCTGGAATGTGAAGATTGAATAAGATCCCATGTTAAGTCTCAGTAATGCCCTAATGGGGTACTTAAACATGGAGAAGAAATGGTTATTTCCTCTCATCATGATCTCTGCACTATGCTTATTCCTTCTTGCCACATGCTTCAACATGGGTCTTGCCTCTTCAATAGGAACAATCAATTCACTGTTCTTCTTTCTCCCATCTCGTTCATCCATAAACCACACATACTCAGTTTTTGTGGAGACAAAGATTTCTCCTGATCCAGCTCCTCCTGCTGCACCTGCAATTCCTCGTTTTGCTTATCTGATTTCTGGCTCAAAAGGTGATTTGGAAAAGCTTTGGAGAACTCTTTTTGCCCTCTATCATCCACTAAACCATTATGTTGTTCATCTGGACCTTGAATCGCCATTAGAGGAAAGGCTGGAGCTTGCTTCTCGAATTGAAAAGCAGCCTCTCTTTGCTGAGGTTGGAAATGTTTTCATGATTACAAAAGCTAACATGGTCACTTATAGAGGACCAACTATGGTTGCTAATACTCTTCATGCTTGTGCCATTCTACTCAAGAGAAGCAAAGACTGGGATTGGTTTATTAATCTAAGTGCTTCAGATTATCCTCTTGTGACTCAGGATGGTTAGTTCATAATCCTGTGATTTTTTCAATTTTCAAATAGCTTTCTGTTCTATTCTGCAAATTTTTTTGCATGATTGTAAGACTTAGATGAGTTCATAATTGTGCAGATCTTTTATCCACTTTTTGGGGTTTAGATAGAAACCTTAACTTCATTGAGCATACAAGCCAGTTAGGGTGGAAGCTGTAAGTTCTCTCTTGCTTCCTCTCCTTCTAACATAGAGAACTTTGATTTATGCTGATGAACTGAACCATGCTTTGCAGGGACAAACGAGCAATGCCTTTAATTATAGACCCAGGGCTTTACATGTCAACAAAGTCTGATATATTTCCGGTTTCTCCTAAGAGAAATTTGCCAACAGCATTTAAACTATTCACTGGTTAGCTTTCCTTTTCACACCTTTATTTGTTTGGCCCTGTAGTAATTGATCAATTGATCACTGATTTTCAAAAGGTTCCCTTATTTCACTTTGGAAATAGCTTGTCTAAGAGAACTAATCTATAGAATTCTGCAGAAGCACCAATTTTAATCATATTTCATAAAATCACTTTCTTCTGCTCTTTATTCATGTCTATGAGCAGATGTAACTCTGCCAGGTCTTTTTATCACAGAAGTTCTTGCATTTCTTTGAAGCTGAAGCATTTAAGATAATCGGACTAAAATTTTCATAATACAGAAGTAGCTCAAATTTTAGCATTTCTTCTTTCATTCATACCACATGATGTCACTGAATCATGTCTGCTATATTGCAGGTTCGGCATGGATGGTTTTATCACGTTCTTTTGTAGAATATGTAGTCTGGGGTTGGGATAATCTACCTAGGACACTGCTGATGTACTACGCTAATTTTGTCTCCTCCCCAGAAGGCTACTTTCAGACTGTCATCTGCAATGTGCCAGATTTAGCCAAAACCACTATCAACAGTGACTTGCATTACATTTCCTGGGACAACCCCCCAAAACAGCATCCTCACATCCTTAGTGTTAACGACACAGACATAATGGTTGCAAGCAGTGCTGCCTTTGCTAGGAAATTTAAGCAAGATGACCCTGTCTTGGATGTCATTGATAAAAATTTACTACACAGGGAAAATGGGGGATTCACACCTGGTGGTTGGTGCTCTGACAAATCCAACTGCTCCGAGGTTGGGAACATTAACAAACTCAAACCTGGTCCAGGATCTCTAAGGCTTCGTAGTCTTGTGAGTAGGCTAACATTGATGGCTAGATTTGGTGCAAATCAGTGTAAATAGATCCCATTGGGAACTTCCTCGGTTGGAGAAGGAAAAGCAGACAGATGAAGGCTCTATCTTTTAGCCATAGACAGACATGTCATTTCAACATCCAGTTGGAGGCATGAAGTCCCAGATATGAACTAATAGCCATAGCGAAAGATGGCATGGGTCTCATCTTTCTTTTTGTAGGTCCTGTTTACATCCAAATTATACACCCTTTTTTTTTTGTTGCTGTATCATGATCCTTTTGCTTCCTACAGACAACAAAAATTTAAAGTACTAGATTTTAGACTCAATCAACTCAAAACTCTGTAAGACATTCATATTAAATGATTGTTTAAATTGAATAGGCATGATCAAGAATTCAGTGCCTTCCCAAAATCTGGGCCTTTCTGTTTCCAAGTTAAGTGGCAATAGTAAGACTTAATAAACATTCCAGGGCGTCTGAATCCAGAGATCCTGGGATAGAAGCATTTCAGTTTCTTTGATTTTCAAAGCAATGAATGGGAATTGGCAATTGTTAGTCAGAGAAGTGTGGCAAATGCGGGACGTTTGTGGCAATTGTTAGTCAGAGAAGTGTGGCAAATGCGGGACGTTTGTGGTCAATAAACCCGTCTGTGGATTCATTACTTGGCCAAGAAATAAAGCGGCCCCTCCATTTTGGAGATTTCCAACAGAAAATTCAACTGGACCGAGTCCAAAGTAGGCTGGAGTTGACACGACATGTTGATTCTGATTGGCCAGGACAATGTTAAAAGTCCGAAACAGTTGACCAAAAATATAAGGTCGGAAATAATTATTTTCCTGTGCTTAATAGGCACCACTCGCACATTAAGTATTATTATTTTTAAGTGTGATTTTTTCTTTTTGTTAATAGATAGATGGCCGAGTGAAGGTTTGAATTTTTAACTTTAGAGTCATTTTAATCAATATTTTAAAATTTGAATTAGAAAAATGATTAAGTCATGAGTTTTAAATCAATGATTGAATTAGATAATATCATAATTTAAAAAAAGTAAATTAATTATTTTTATAATAAATATATACATATATAATTTAAATTATTTTATAAATAATGAATTATCATTATAAATAAATTTAAAAACAATAATGATATAAAACTAACAATATAAATTATGAAATATTACAATAAAATAAACAAAACAATAAATAATATGAATTTGATTACTTTTGAATTTAAGCTTTTTAGTGTTTTATCATACAAATTATTGAATTTTATTAAAGAAAATAAATAAAGTTGCCTAAAATTACAAAATTATAGTAAAAAGTTACATTATTTGATGACTACCAATTTTTGAAACCAGGACCCAGGTCACCTATTTTTGTAGGGTTTGTCAAGTCTTGTCGATTTTATTGTGTCAAAACGATTCAACCTCCAAATCGATTTTACTATGTAACCAGAACCGTAAGCCTTACCAGGTGCCAATTCAACCGATTAAATTGGCCAAGTCGGTTTGGATTTT
>JASKGM010000005.1:11419747-11431116 GCA_034509205.1 Ceratonia siliqua
TTTATTAACCTGAACTTGCAGCATAAAAATTGGTGCTAGTGGAGCTTCAATATATTTTGTTATTAATTTTTTTAATATTTCATTAAATAAATATTAATTATCTATACTATATATAAAAGTTGGGTATGTAATCTAATTTTTCGTCAAGTGTCTACTAATAGCACAAAATTTATGTACATCTATTGGTTACATGAAAAAATCTTTAGTTAATTAATAAAAAATTTTAATATTTTGTGTGCCATATAAACCCTCTTAAATTGTTAAAACTTAAAATTAGCAATTTAATATTTTTAAGATGTTAAAGTTCAATACCCATTATGTACCTAGAATAAGATAATTTATGTATCTTGATTAATATGATTCATGTATTGTGTATTAACTAGATTTTTTACACACTTTCATATAAACCCTCTTCAATTATTAATTTCATATCTTTTTATATGTTGAAGTTCAATATTTGGTTATATACCTAGAATATGATAATTTATGTATATAGATTAGTGTGATTCATGTATGATGTAGTAATTAGTAATTCAGGTATACTTCTATATAAATCTCTTAAATTGTTGAAAGTAGTAATTTGAAATTTTTTATATGTTAAAATTTAATGTTTGGTTATATGTACATGTACTTATAATATGATATTTCATGTATTTAAATTAGTACGATTGATGTATTATGTATTATTAATAATTTATGTAGTTAGATACTAAGATCATTTATACATATATATACACATTGTCTTTGGTGATTTAAGATAAGTTAAGAACTTCAATCAAGAAATAAATAAGAAACAAATTGCACGTAAAAAGTCCCTCTCTTAGAGTTTTTCACATTAATAATTTATTAATTTAAAAAAACCTTAAAAAACGTTTAATAATTAAAAAAAAAACTTGACTTTTTTAAAGTCAAATTCTTCGTAAACTCTCTTTATTTAGAAATAAAAAATTCTAGGAATAATAGCTTGCTAAAATAATGCATATAAAATTTGCTATATCTCATATATAATTAGTTATTACGAAAAAGGGAAGCTTTCCTCTCCGCAGAGGTATCTATAATTTTGATTATGGATCATGCTGAAACAAAATCTACAAGGATATATATAGATTTCGATCTTTTCTTTCCCCTACTACAGAATTGTATCTATAGAAAGTTTTTAATAAGATAAATCTCACTCTTCTCTTTTACTGCTTTCCGTACAATCAAATGCAAAAATTTGTTTATACGTTAAAACTTACAACTCACCATGGAATTTGTCTACCTAAATTTCACTTCTCTAAAGTACACTCTGCACTTTAGACAGTGAAGTGCAAATAGATTCCTGTTGTGAGTATATCAATGGTTTATATCTTTATAAAGTATGAGCAACCTAATAACTACCTGTAGACGTGTAAAAATAATTCTCTTAAGTTTTTTATCAATGGTTTCTATGCAAGGTGAACTTTAGAGGATCCGGATCCTTGTAGTTGTAGCCGGCTCTTTAGCCTTTCCTCTCAACAGAAGCTTCTCTTGCTCAGACGTTCTGTCACCTAATGTACAACATCTTTGAATCTTTGTAGAGTGCAGAGTAGAAGATAACCTTAAACCATCTCCAGAATTTTGACATTCCCTGTGGAATTTGCAGCAACCAAGGTGGAAGATTGACTGCGCCAACAAACAGAAGAGATGAACTGTGCAGAATCATCCACTTGATGCCCAGAAAGTGGGTCTGTGTTGTCAAATTTGAATGACAATGCTGGCATGGGAAAAGCCTTGTGGTATATGAACACCTAAACCACACAGAATATTAACCTCAATCAAACAGCAAAGTTGAAGAGCAAATGCGTGAAGTATTGTTCCATTAGTCTGAAACCATAAACAGAAGGGGGCTATTTTAGAAACTAGTAATTTAATATTTTTTAAATGTTCAAGTTAAATGCTTGGTTAAATACTTAGAATGTGATAGCTTATGTATATCTTCTTTAACCAAAAGGGTGTGGTTTTATTTAGTCCCAGTGAAATATTTGTAACTAAGTTTTAATAATTTCACTAGAACCTGAGTTAGAATTTCCCTTAAATATAATGACTTCTGTGTACCAAGCTTCTTAAACTTTCCATGGAAAGACATTGAACTTTGTAACAAAGCAATTGTATGGCTTTTCTCTCCCTCTTAATAGGTCAAGCTGTGCACAAAAAGCTTGAAGTTTTGAATCGTCCCAAGTAGGTCTAAAGTAATTTAAATTTATTTCTGATATTGCTGGTGTTAAGCTTTTTACTTCTTTCATCTTAAAAAATTGTTGGGTGGTTGAAGTATAGGATAAAAGTTATATGTCTGCCCATTATGATTTGAAATGTACAAATCTTGTGTTCTAATTTAAATTCTAAAGCTGCTGATTGATATTAAGATGTATGTTATACAAATATACTTCATAATATTGAATTCAACATACCCCTCCATATCTAAATCTTGGATTTTTCAAGAAATCCCCATATTCATACCATCATGTCATGGGTAATGGTGGTCTAACTAGAGAATAAATAATGGCTTCCGTGAACTATATCTATCAAAAAGGTATAAGCAAAATCAATGTTCCTTTGTTGGCACATTTAGTGAAAAAATAAGAGCAAAGAACCCAATAACAAATATAAACCAAAAGATTTCTGTCATATCAATTAATAGAACATATTAAGTACCTCATTTGTCTCTGAACCAGTAGCGATGTATCCATTAGATACTGACAATCCCACAAAGTTCTGCAACAAAGGTAAATACATCAGACATTATAGGAATAATCCTAATATCTCAGTAAATATTGAGATAAAAAAAATTTCTTTTGGGATAAAAATTGCAACTTACATATGTCAACCTAATTAGGTATTACTTACAAGATGAAAGTAAATTAGAAATCATTACAAAACTAACCCTTGAGTATATACCATTGAAAACCTATATTTCACGTGACATACAACTTACAGTAAAGACACATTATGTTACAAACAATTGTACCTTCACATTCATGTGACCTGTGAATGATTGTAGTGGCGTGTCTATAACTCGAGATGTGCACATAGACAAATCCCAAAGCTTCAAAGTGTTATCCGTGGATGCAGAGACAAGGTTCACAGTGTCTACAAACTTGACGTAGCTCACGGTCTTATTATGTCCAACTAATGTATAAAGAGGCATTTTTAGGTTCCGGAGATCATAGTAATATATTCGATGGTCTGCTGAACCAAATGCAAGGAAACGAGCAGAATCCAGGGGAAACTGAACACTACACACATTTGCCTTTGTTTTGATGGTACCAACACTAATTCCCTGCAGCACCAGTCCAGGTGAGAGAAACAACTCATCATACATCCAGAAACAAATACATAAAACATGCAATAGATGAATGCAGTACGTTTAGTTTCAAAGCTGACATCCACCAAGTGCAAAAGTAGAATTGCCTGATTGATACTCCATAGCTTAACAGAACAGTCATCACTCCCACTTGCCAACATTGTTGGATCTGCTGATGAGAAATCGATGGACCACACCCGCCTCTCATGCTCCCTCATTTCAGACACTACTTGACTTCTTGTCACATCCCATAACTGAACAAGATAAGAAGTAAGTCGCTACATTGTAATAGAAATAATAGACAAACTAGCACAACCCTTGACCTACCTGTACAACGCCTTCAAAGTTACTTGAAGCAATTTGACTTTTGATGTAAGTATTCCAACATATACTGCTCAACTTTGACCTGCTAGCCATCTCCACTACCGGATAGTGGATATCATGATCCTCATTCATGATTGAGTCACATTCAAAAACTTTAATTTTCTTATTTACGCCAGCAGTAGCAAAAAATTCCCCATCACGATCAAAACTGAGTGAGCATACAAGGTTGGAAGAATGCAACAGATCCCCTTGCTTCAGGTCAGCCTTAACCTTTAGCTTACTGAAAGATAGGTACTTGCACAAACCCTCAAGGAAAGGATTTATCCCAGCACTTCTATCCTCCCTGCACTGGTCTCTTGATGTCAAACTATTGATACAACTTCTTTGAGTCACAACAATAGACCCTCTACCATCAGTAGCCAATGGTGAATGTCTAACCATCGGTCTCCTTGATGGTCTGCATCGTGTTAAAAAGTATGCTGACTCTAGTTTCTTAAAGTTCTTCATTAGCCGAGAGCTTTTTGAAAGAACACTTCCATGATTGTTCTGATCCTGACCTATGTTATCATCACATTCCTCGACGTTTTCAACATACATCTCGGGTCTGACCCTCTTTCTGGTCCCCAGGCAAGCAGAATCCTCTCTATCAACTTCTGTCATGGATGGGAAACTTGATGCTGAATGATCATCACTCCCTAATTCAGAGCCAACGATTTCTTTAAATATTATTTGCTGCTTGGTTGCTTCTTCAATATCTGAACACAGAAAAGAAATAGTATGTCGCAACTTATCCGCAGCATCCTTTTTTCTCTGTTGAATTAACAAAAGGAATTCTAGCAACAACTCCTGTTCCTCTATCCTTTCTCTCAGCTCTATCGCTGCTTCACGTTCTTCAATATAATCTCTTTGTTCATTAAGGAACTCACTCTGCAACAACTCTCTGCCACACAAAAAAACAAATGTTACAAAAAATTTCTCTCTTTAGGTTTATTACAGAACTAGAAATGATTTGATCAGAAAGGATCTTAATTCTTAGAAATACTATAGCTAAGTCTATGGTGTCAGGGAACAAACTATACATAAAGCTTGAAGCATAGACAAAGCACAAGTCCACTCAAACCTTGTGCTGAAAATTTAATCATAATAGAGTGACCAGTGGGGCTGGCTCCACTTAGTCGAAGAGGCCTTAATATCATGTCAAGGAACCAACTATTCCAAAAGCTTAAGCTGTTTAGAGAAGGCAATAGGAATTATTATTATCTTTAATATGCCCCCTCATACGAAAGCCCTTGGGCTTGAAATGTGGACAAAGCATACCCAACCCAAATTTTCTACTGAAAATTTTAATTTAACTAGAAGAGTAGGGGTGGAAAGAAAAGAACTCTAAACCACTTGGACGAAGAGACTCTAATACTATGTCATGAAAAAGTAGTCCAAAAGTTTAAAATGTTAAAAGAAGGCCCATGAATGAATTTTTTAAATCTCTAACATACGGAAGTAAAGAAACTTGGAAATATATGATGATATCTCTTAATTGACAAGCCATGACAAAGAGAGAACTGAAAAACAGTATGACTTTGTAACTGAAAATGATTGCAAACACAAAATGCACACTCAAGTGTATGGCGAAAGAATTTGCTGACTGACCCTCCTAGACAAAAGGCAGTTAAAGGGCCCATGAATGCTTAAAAGAAAATATTATAAGTCTTATTTGGCCCGAGACATCCCTCAAATTCTTAAAGTGGTCGACAAATGCAATTAAATACTATCATATGCGGTTGTAGTTTTTTTAGCATGTTAGCCATATATTTTTTGGTAAATGAGTTATTTCTTATCTTCCACCTTCACCAAAAATATAAATATCTGACTAAATAATCCTTAAAAGATGTGATCTAACTCAGAAAGACCATTGCAAAATATACCATATCAATCACCAAGTTTATGTTATATCATGTATCGAATCTATCTAACAATTTCACCAAGTTTAAATGCTTTTTAGACCTTAATGCAGTCTTTTCCTCTATGTAGAAGCTATGAAGATCTAAAGCATGATAATTTGCTAACTAGCCGAATTTTGACCACTCAATATCTCACAAGTTAAGGAATTAAAAAACAGAAAGGAAAAACAAAACAAAGAGGCAAACAAGTGACGAGTAATGGTACCATGTCAAGAACAATTTAGAATTTTGATTTGTAAGAGCCATCTGGTGAAGAGAAATTACCCCAGTGTTGGACGACTACTAGGTTCAGGGTGCAGTAACCATAAGCAAAACGAAGCTTCTTTAGGCCGCTTCAGAAGTAACTGTGGAGGAAGAACTCTATGTCTAAGGCTAGACATGGTTCTGATCTTTTCTTCTCTTGAGCTGAGTGGACAGAATAGCTGGCCATACGTAGGACAATCAAGTAAGTGTAAATGAAACTAAATATATAGGGTCTAATAACATAAAAAAATTTTACAATTTTCAATATGAACCTCAAAAAGGAGAACCCCCAAGCGGTAAATGTCTGAAGCACAGGAACTCGGAGCACCAGCTACCTCTTCAGGACTAGTGTACCAACCAGTCTCCATTAGCAGGATCTGTTTCATTGGAAATGATTTCTTCTTTCCTTTTACTTCTCCAGCCTTTCTCCTGCCTCTGGCTTTATTTTCTTCAGTATCTTCTATTAATGATGCCGCTCTGGACAGCATGCAACTAGATTCTGACAAAGCAGTTGTTGAAGTCCTGACAAGTACAAAATCTTCACTTCCTAAACTTCTCTGGCGATGCATATCATGGGAACAGAGAGATGTTGGGGTTTTAATCTGAACAGCTTGGCTGTTTAATCCATTTTCTAAAGAATCTGAGCCAGAATCTGAACAAGATGCTGACTCGATGAAGGAGACATGATTAAAAGATGACATGACAAAGCAGGAGGGCCTCACATTATGAACAACAATTGCTTGACAGTGTGATATATTAACAATTTCTACTATTTGCCTAAATATGTGCAAGCATTCAAATACGTCTACTGATCTTTCAGGTTTATCTAACCATTGCCTCAAGTTACTATCACCCCATTCTATAGAACGAATAAAAGGGTCAACCACTAAGTCATCCTCACAAACCCCAGATAAACCACCTGGGTTTTTAGGCTGATCACCTTGAGTCAACACAATTCTATCTCTCTCCTTTTTAAAGCCAGAAGAATCATTTGATGCCTCACCAGAATAGGGGTTTCTTTCAGGACAAATAAGCCTTAGGTTCCTGTCTGACACTCCAGAAGTATTTAACGCCCTAAAACTGTCAGACTTCTGCCAAGGAGACCCAGAAGAACCCTCCATTTTTTATCCACTTTGAGTTGCATGAAGGCTAGGACATACACATACAAGAAACAGAGGAATTCTCCAACTTGTGTTACGCTCTTGCACTTCCAAGATCAACATTATAGCTCAAAAATTAATTTCAGTGTCCCAGGAAAACCAAAGAAAACCCAATCAAGATCAACTTCTCAGCTTCACGATACTCAACGTAATGAAAACTTCCTGTCAAGTACCAATGTAAATTTATATACTTCAGCATGCAATTTCAGCAAAGTGATTAATCTCAGTAATAACAAAAATATTGAGTACGGAAAATCCAGAAAACCCAACACAGAAAGATTTCCCAATTTCAGCGCAGACAACTCCAGCACAGAGAAAACATATACAGGTCTTCAAAAAGACTAAAATTTTCCAAATTGATTAGTAGCCCAACAACTCATCAGAATTAATAGAGAAAAAGAGATAAAAATACAGAGTCAGAGAAACTGAGAGAGGGAGAGGGAGAGGGAGAGGGAGAGAGAGGTGTACCAGTCCAACATAGGATGATCTCCTATTTCTGCTAGGCCAACCTGAGAACGGAACCACACAACAAAACTTTCTAGTTGCACCGCAGTAGCACGCTGAAACCCCACAGCCTCATAAATTCACTTCATTTCTCTGAGCAAAAGAAAATCAAAAAGAAAAAGGAAAGAAAAAACAACCAAAATTTCCCCCACGACAAAAACAGAGACCGTTTGAGAATAAAAAAGGTAATTTTTGCAGTAGTTTCACACCCACTTGCCACTCCCGATGTTTCCTTATTGGGTCTATATTATTACATTATTGCTTTAAATTCAGGCCTTTGGCTCTGCATCTTCGTTGTCATCCTACTTTATTCCAAGCAACCTACGTGGCTATACCATGGCCTCTTGGAGGTTGAAGAAGAGCCACCGGTGGAGTAAATTAAAATAATAACTGGTGGGCCATACTGGAAACTTTAAAAAGTAACAGCTGCCAATGGTGATTGTTAAAAAGAATGCCACCCCTTTCCTGAAGAGGAAAGTCCAAGTTTATGTGACAAAGACCCGGTAAGCAAAACTTTATCTAAATCCGTAAATCCCATGAAAGTGCATTTCAAGATAATAAAGAAATAATTAAGGTACAGCTTTAGTGCTTCAGATATTATTAATTATTTATAGTTGTTTGTGAAGATTTCTTCCATTTTGTGTTGACTTACTACGTGGGATACTTTTAGCCATGCTTTCTAATTGTTTATATTGGTGTTGACTTACTCATCGTCAAACCTTTATTTTAAAAAAAATTATTTAAAGGTATCAGTATATTCTTAAATAATATTTTTTAACATCTAAGTTTTTGTTTGATGCTAAAGGTGTAATTCTTTCTATTTGATATATTCGACACTAAACAAAAATCTTAATGTTAAAAAAAATTATTTAAGAATACTCGCCAATAATATCTCTCATAATTTTTTTTATAACAGAGTCGAGAAGTTTATAAGATTAAGAATTGTAAATTTAAATTTAAATTAATATATATATATATATATATATAATTATTTATATTTCAGTGCAACTATTTATATTATTGTGAACTCTATAATTAATGTAAAATTTGTTTTTTTCAAAGAATTGGACTTGAATTTAATAATAGTTTATATAAAAAAAATTAAAATCTAGTTCGCAATCAAGTACATAGTTAAGTAATTTAAAGTTTCGTAGAAACAAATTGATGTTTTTAGATAATGTTATAATTTTAAGTAAAGTGCCACTATATTGTCAACCTAGTTTGATCTCTCTCTCTCTCATCTATTTTAAGTAATATATATATATATATATATATATATATGTTGTAAGAATAATCATCTTAGAAGTAAGAAGAGTGAATAATCATTGTTAAATGAATAATTAAAATTAAATAAATAACTAGTGTTATTAAGATTACCCGAAAAAATACTTAATTTGGAATAACATTTAAACTTACTAGATAACAAAAATTGCATATTTAAGTAATATATATATTGTAAGAATAATCGTCTTAGAGGTAAGAAGAGTGAATAACTATCGTTAAATAAATAATTAATAATTGAAATTAAATAAATAACTACTGTTATTAAGATTGCCCAAGTAAATACTTAATTTGGATTAACATGTAAACCTACCGGATAACAAAAATTGAATGATTATGAGCAGGTCAACATTCACAGCATGTTTCACGACAAGAAAAGTGGCGACCATGACCATACTGTTTGAAGTTTGAACATTGAATTATTATATGATACTATAAATGCTGCAAGTGACATTCTTTAAATCAAAACATAAAAAATAGGACAATCACACATGACTTGTTTCATGATTTGTATGACAATAAAACAAAAAGAAGAAAAATTTGGAAAAATAATATAAACCCAATACATGCATTAATAAAACATAACCAACCAACATGAAAAAAATATTATGAGTAGTTGTCTTAATAATATTCAAGTAATTTTTGAAATTAAAGATTTCGTGGTTTAATGTTTAAAAGTTTTAACTTAAATGACACCTTATTTATAGGAGTGTTTAATTTGGTAGTTTGCAAATCAACAAATATTTTAATTTAACTAAGCAGAGGCAGTTATGTTCGGTTAATTAACTGATAATTATACACATAGGACGGTTCAGTTAGCGTCAGTTTAACCGAACCGAACTGAATATAAATAAATAAATAAATATATATATATATATATATATATATATATATATTTTTTTTTTAATATATACATATATTATTTTAATATTTATTTTTAATTTTTTATATATTTATTTTTAATTTTACATAATTACATAATTAATCATTTACTCTTCATTAAGGATTTACATCATTAATACTATAGATTTACATCATTTAATTTTACTAATTCATTCATTCATTTATTTAATTATTTAATTATTTAGACAAATTTATGATTTATCATTTTCTCAAAACTCAAAAGTCATGTTGTAAATATGATTAAAGTATTGGACGTTTTGTGGGCTGTGGGTGATCCTTTTGTTCCCTTTGGCCTTTCCCTTCCGGGCTACCACTCTATCCATAAGGGCTAATGCTTAGGCTTAGGTGAGTGGAAAATGAAATTAAAAAATACATCCATTCGCAAGGTTTTTCAAACTTTGCTTTTTAAGACACCAACGTTCCTACTTTCCCAATGGGACAGCAAGGTATCTTTGTCTTTTTCTATTTCTGTTTTTGATTATCAAAACTCATGCATTAATTGGTTAACTCGGTTATTCAAATCGTCCAAACCATCATATAATGATTTGGTTAGGTTCAATTAACCTATAACTTTTGTAAGTTAAACGAACTGAACCGAATCAATAGAATTTGTACAATTTGATTAACGATTAAACTCATAATTAAACCTAATCAAATCGTGCACACTCCTACTTATTTAGAACTAAATGTTAAAAATATTATCAAATAATTTTTCTAATTAAAGATTACGTTTGGTATGGGATAAGATTTTTTATTCCAATCTTAGGCATCAAATGTAAGATTCTCGTATATATATATAGTATATAGATTATAAAAATATTTTCGAAAATATTCCATTCTTGAGAATGCAATATTCCCAAAAACTTCCAAACTTTCATTACCACCATCCACTGGAAATAATTTTATGTATGTGAGTGCGTTTGGTTTAGGTATTTTTTGTTTTCATTTTTATTGAAATTAGAAAATAAGAGTAAAAATGTGTTTGGTTAGAAATTTAAGAAATATTTTCTTGAAAATGTTTCTTAAATTTTTTTAAAAATTTAAAAACAACAGAGTTATTTTTAATATTTCTTGTTAAAACTTTTGAAAACTGAAAATAAGAATTTTGAAAACGCGGTGTTAGTATCATAATTAAGTAGAAAATAATGAAAACGCGATGACAATTTCATAAATAATAAAAAAGTTAGTGACAAAAAAAATAATAGAAAAGTTAATTTTTATTTTCTAAAAATAAGATTTAACATTACAAACCAAATATGTTTTCATAATTTTAATTTTTTGAAAACAAAATAAAAATAAAAATCAATTTTAAAAAATAAAAATCAATTTTTAAAAATAAAAATAAGAAATGTTTTCACAAATCCAACGCATCTTACCCACATTTCTTGGGATCCGGATCCCCTCCTTTTCCCATGGTTCTTTTCTTCATAATCCTGGCCATCCAATTGCTTGGACGGCCAAGATAATGCCACGTAATAATTTAAAAAAAATAAAAAAATATTGTTTTTCTCCCTTCCTCCTTCGTTTTCTCTCTCTCTTTGTCTCTTCTCCGCCTCTCTCTCTTTCTCTCTTTTCCCTCTCCACCTGAACCTAAAGTAGTGTAATGTAAGACAAGATTGATGAAGCTCTTCAAATCGAAAATAACTTTGTTCTCTTCATTAAGTGTTTGTTTGT
>JASKGM010000005.1:11445078-11464615 GCA_034509205.1 Ceratonia siliqua
AGATTCTCTGTTGGTTCTCCTAAGTATTCTCTCATTGCTTCTTTACTACATCATCTAATTAAATGAAAAACAAACAACATCTTTTCTGGCACCTCCAGATTCCAAAGTGTACCTTCTTTTTCTTCTTTCTATAATGATCAGCTATTGAAGTTGATAAACATGAAAAGAAATGATAAAAAGATTGAAAATACCTATTCTGTTCACCATTTTAGGTTCAGGTGGAGAGGGAAAAGAGAGAAAGAGAGAGAGGCGGAGAAGAGACAAAGAGAGAGAGGCGGAGGAAAAAGGAGAGGAGAGAGAAAACGAAGGAGGAAGGGAGAAACAAATATTTTTTTTAAATTATTACGTGGCATTATCCTGGCCGTCAAAGCAATTGGACGGCCAGGATTATGAAGAAAAGAACCCTTATTTTCCCATTTCCCATGGGAAAAGGAGGAGATCCGGATCCCATTTCTTAACTATGAAAAACTTAAACTTTAAATTTCAAAACTTTAAACCTTAACTTCTAAAATTCTATACCCTATTCTTATCCTTAAACCCTAAACCTAAACCCTAAATCCTAAGACCCTAAAACTTTAAACTTCAAATTATAAACCCTGAAACCCTAAAAATCTAAACCTTAAAACCCAAACCCGACTCCCAGATAAAAGCCTTCTCGTAGCCTCTTTAAAATATCAAATAATAAATAATACTTTTTATTACGTTGTCTATATAATAAAAAGTTATTTATTTTTCCAAAACAATCTTTCATCTGAACAGTCCTAAATGTATGTCCCTTCTAGCCTTCCGGGCTTGTGTTTCCATTATAGCATGCCAGTCTCCCCATCAAGACAGCAAGCTTGGATTAGTTGGGCAGTCAAGGCACAAAGCGATCCACAACCTCCTACGGGTTTCAATGCAATGTAAGCATCAGAGAGGAAATGAATAAGAAAATGGGTAGAGGAAACAAAATGAGAATACACAACCTACATCTCATGAGTGAATATTACTCTATCATAACATAAGGAAGACATTGTCCCCCAGTATTACACAGCTCAAGGCTCATAAGCTTTACAAGAACGGCCGTATATCAGAAATTGCAGCTTTAAGTGGAAAGAAAATACATGTGGTAAATTGGAGGAAGACATTTCTATGCTATAAAGTTACCTAACACGGCCAAGGGGGCATTCTGATTCGGGTGAGGGATACACCCTATAATGGCAAAAAAGAAAAGGAAAACAAAAAGAATCAAATATGAAAATTTGATTCACAAGAGAAGATCACGGCCAAATTATTCTGCAGTCATCTTTTTAGTGATACTTTGCTGCATCAGGCTCTCTCTACAACTCAACGACCAGAAACAAATAATGAATTGGAGGTTATCTGGTTCCCTTCAGCTTGAAGTCTTCTCATCTTTGCCTTGTCCAAACGTGCTCTTCTAAAAGCTTCTTGAATTTGGCGATCATGGTCCTTCAACATCTGATCCATGTTGCTAGAAGGAACTAACAATGGACCAGAATAATGAATTTTATGACCCTTCGACCCATAACCAACCTGCAGGATTATGAAAACAGAATAATCTACTATCTGACAAACAGAAAAACAGGAAGTAGGGAAAACATTTAGAACAAACTAAAAACCAAAAGCATTATATGAGGTCCCACTTCATAAAACAAAAATGAAATGCTAGTAATGAATGGCATGGAAACTCATAAAAATCAGTATGGAGGGAACTGGAAGGAAGGGAAAAATTCCAATTACTTACAAGAGTTTGGTCTTTGTTGTTGCCTCTCCCTTCTTCCTTTGGAGGAGGACCTACAGCGCCTTGCAAGTGATGGTTTTGATCCTGTTGATTCAATGATTCAGAGGCCTCCTTCAAGGATCCTGGGAACCTGCTTATTAGTTTTGGGGGCTCCGCTTGGGATGATCCAGACCTTTCTCTGCGATCATCAGACAACATACTCCTCCTTGCTGCAACTAAGCCCGACATTGTTGATAAGTCACCCCCAGTTGAAATTTTTGGAGCATCATGCTGGTTTTTCCCAGCTCTCGCCCATGCAGTGCGGTAACAAAGTGGACCTGAATGGGAGGCTCTTTTATGTTGTTGTGCCTGGGGATCTGCACTGACTTCTACAGCTTGTGATGGCCTAGGGGGATCAATGGGAAATCCTGAAGCAACTTCTTCAGGATGAGGGTTAAACTTCTCACTACAGCTCTTAGAATTTGGCTGACCTTGTCTCTTCTGTAAAAAGTTCGAAAATTTCAACATCAATAAAAAAAACAAAATAAGTATGTAATATCAAACAAATATGACTTTGAAAATTTTCTCATAGAATAGAAAGAAGATGAGGATATTTTAATAGGGGAAATGAGAGGAATTTTAGTCATTTATCTATCAGGAAAAGAATGCAGATATTCAGCAAATAGGAAAAATGATAACAATTTTCAAAGAGTCAGCAGTACCCAGTAGAAGAGTGTATAGTAGTTGTTTTTTTTTTTCTATGTTGGGTATTAATTATTGTGGAGAGCCAGAAAATTGGCTAAGTTGTAAAATAGTAAGGTGATGCTTCATAGAATTAGAAACTTTCCTATAAGAAATTTCCAAACGCCCAAGAAACCTTTAACTTCTCTTTCTACGTTCTTTATTTTATTTTAGCTTTATTCCTTAGACTCCATGCAAAAATTAATCAGCAAGGCTATCATATTTGTGGGGTAAAAGCAAGAAATAAACTGAAGATATTTTCATGCATTTGAAAGGCCAAAGCAATCTCAGGAAATAGAATAATATCAAATATAAAATGCAACCGCATGTCCCCATGCTGTATTAGGGTTAGTTTTATGATTAATAATAGTTACCTGCATTGATTGGATCAATTCAGCATTTGCATCAGGTGCAGGGATGGCGCGAGATTCTCTTGCTCCTCTTCTCTCATGGTCATGTCTCTGGCCCTTGCTTCCTGCTGCTCCTTGTCTGCCAAAATCAGAAAACCAAAAACGAAAGGGAATGTTACAGTCAACCTTACAAGCGCACTCAAGGAGTACAAGGACCAAAAAGAACGCTAAAGTTTGATTTGAAAAGCTATAGACATCTCAGTTTGATTTATTGATCATTTATGTATAAATGGAATGAAAACTACTCATGAATTCTCTTAAGGGATGATATATATTTTGGAAATATTTTAGAAAAAGTTCAAACATAATGATAACCATATCATGAGTCCATGGAACCTCAAAAATAAACAAACTCCTGATCTATATAATTTAGCTAAGTGATGTAGAGGACCACCCACTCCTAAATATAAATGTGAGTTGTGTCTAACACCCAGCAAATGTGGGACTCATAAGACATCACCATACCAAATTGACACTGCTTGCAAAACACTCATTAAGGATAAAAAGAAGGAAATGGCAGCTTGTAAGTAAAGAATTGGAAATAGATCACTTTTGCTATTAAAATCGCTTTTGGAGGGAAAAAGGTTTAATTTTGAAAAGGAGGAAGCAAAAACTTTGAAAATGAGAGACAACAAGAATAACTGCAGAGATTCAATTAATTAATCTAAAAGATGATATTCAAAACACATGCGGTGGCATCCTTCATAACCACAAATTTATTAAGTGGTAATGCTGAACTCATATAACATGCACTTCTACACCAAGACTGAACGCACACCTTCTAGCTTCTTCATCCCGTACTTTGGCATCAAATTCTTTGCTTGGAGGATACTTGGGCAAGTTCAATGGATCACAAGGTACGGGTTTTGTTGTGAAGAACTAAATCAGAAATACACCCAAAAGAAAGAGTCATCAACAATGCATATTGAAGTATCAAAGGCAACAATTGACCGCCAAAAGTAGCAGCTTACTAATGCAAAATAATGGTTGAGCTAGAGTTAATGAAAAACTACTAGTTAATAAGTGGTAAACTTATCAATTCTTTTGCATATATATTAATCTGCTATAAATATTAGGTCATTGAGACAAACATACTTACAGTAACAAACATGATATTTAGGTACCAGAGACAATAAGGGAACATTAATTTGTTTTTTAAAAAAAGTAGATATTCACACAGAAATTGTCATAAAAACATTTGTAAAATTTAAATTTTTGGAGACCTTGAAGTTTTGAAAAAATAAATAGTTAAATAGATGCTTTGCCCACCACCAACACCCCCTCTCCACATGTACGGATAGAGTTGTATTGCATGTAAGTAGCAACAGGACAAGCAGTATCAACAAGCAAAATGGCATCATTATAAAAGTTGTTCTATTAAGCCTTCTGAATTTTATCAAGCACTTCACACCTCACTCTTCAAAGCAGATGCTGCAGTCCCACGATCAGCCGGATCTATGGATAAAAGAGTCTCCATGAGTGCTAATGCGGGTGCAGGAAAGTCTTTAAATGTTTCTGCAACACACCGCCTATAAGGCTGCTGGGGCTTAAATATTGTTGCATTAGGTAACTTTGATTTTCTCCAATAATCCTCAGAAGGTGAACCACAAAGTTTGAAAATTTTGTGTAACTGCTCAACCTACAAAGCTCAAGGATGTTTGTAATCATTTTATTAATATAACCAAGCTAATGATAAGAAAGACTGCAAAAAAGCATATGGAGAGATAGTGCATCCCATGATATTCAAGTATATATGTTTTTTCAGGTAAACATCAGTTTTCCCTGAGTTTTCTACTGATATTTCCCAAGTAACACAACCTACTTGACTACATTTAATGAATTTTTGAAAGCCACTACATGTAATTCATGAGAAAAAATGTAATTTCTTCTCTCCCTTGTAAAGAACAAATATTCAGTGTAACATAAACAATTTAACAAAAATAAACACAAATGCCACTTTTAAATTGAATGTTTAACTTCAAGCACACATACCTCAGTTCTTCCAGGCATAATAGGCTTGCCAGTATACAGCTCAGCAAGTATGCAACCTGTACTCCACAAATCTATTGCAGTGCCATAGTAAGTGGCTCCAAGCAAAAGCTCCGGCGGCCGATACCAAAGAGTGACAACTCGACTCGTCAGTGGCTGAATTTGATTGGGATCGAAAAAGCTTGCCAAACCAAAGTCAGCAATCTTCAAGATTCCATTGTTGTCAATCAAAAGGTTGGAACCCTTAATGTCACGGTGCAGCACACCACAGCTGTGACAGTGATCAAGTCCACATAAAAGTTGCTGCATGTAACATTTGACCTGCCAACTTCCACTAATGGAATTAAATCTCTGTTTGAAGGAGTCTTTTGCATTTTATACATGTTTATCGTTAGTTATATTTTGTCTTTAGAGTAAATCTTATCCTCTTTCATGTAATATCTTCTCTTCTGTTCAATAGTTTCTTTTTCAATTTCAAAAAGAAAAAGGAATTGACTCTAAAAGTTAATAGGGATAAATATCTTCAAATATTAGCTTATAAGTACTAAGATCAGATAAATAATTACGTTGAACATCATATTAAACAGAAGTTTAGCAGCCAGATTTTATAGAAATATACAGTGAGCTGCATATTTTGTAAAATGGCTGGAGAAAAACAGAAAATTAAGATGCTTCAGAAAGTACCTGTGGTTCTGTAAACTTCAGTCCAGGATGTGACGCAAGCCCAGCCAAGTCGTGTTCCATGTACTCAAAAACAAGGTACAAGCTGCAAGACATCCTTGAGGTAACCAGGCCTTCCAGTTTTATGACATTTGGATGATCAAGCCTGCGCAGAATGTGAATTTCCCTTGCCATGAAGCGAACACTCTCAGGTTCAAGATTATCAAACCTCACTTTTTTTAAAGCAACAATTTTCTTTTGTTCAAGATCACGAGCCCTATAAACATTACTATAAGTTCCCTGGCCAATCTGCACATTAAAAGGAGATAAATTATCATTCATAGCAAAATAGAACAGCCGGAAGGTAAAATCTTCTTGAAGTTAACTGTGACCAATAGGAAAAAGATAACTAAAGAAAAATCAAAATACAACAAGTACACCAAGTCCCATATTCTACCTCAACTTTCTGTCAAACACAAGAGAGCATCATAGGAAGAATATATAATATGAAACAATAACAGAAGCAAAATAGGAGCATTATATTCACATTTCGATTAGCATGACTTAGCATTACCAACATGGAACTGTAAATAATGAAGGATAACATCATGAGCATATCAAATTCCAGAATTTTAAGCAAAATGTTATACTGTGAGATAATAAGGATAAAACAAAAATCGCTTAACAAGTGAACTATCAAAACTCAACAACTCTAAATCCCCTAATGATAGTTTCTGTACCAAGAGTTCTAAAAAGAAGCAGCTTAAGTTAAAAGATCATAAATAACTAAGTTGTGCAAAAAGAAAATGCAATTGAGCTCAACTATTTGACAGAAGAGCAAGGAATTATGTTAGAGAAGTCAGCCCACCATCATAGAAATTTTATACTGATAGTCAAAGGAGGTAGTGGGGAAGCAGGTTTCTCGTTTTCCACATTGCCACCACTGGCAGAAAGCAGATTTTGGACATAACCAAAAGAAAAGGGGGGAAAATAGGGGGAAAAAATAACATTTAACATTTATACTTAAAAGCTTTATAAGTAATGTTTTTCAGTAGACTGCAAAGAGAATGAATTTGAAAATTTAACGTGTAAATCAATAGTCTACATGTCACAGTTGATAAAAATAGAAGGAAGCAAAGAAAGGAAAATCAAATATCTGCATTTAACCAAAGCATTGTCACAACAAACATAATGTAATTATGTAGCCAGATCAAGAAAGAAGTATACTTTATCCAACTTCTCAAAAGAATCTGCACGCCGTGGCAACCATCCCTTGATAGCCTCTCCAGCCACTGCTGCCAACCATGAAGGCCACCCAGCTGCAACCTGCTCCCCTTCTGTGGCTTTTGGAACACTACCAATCCCTGGATGTTGAGCAACAGCAAATTCCATTTTCTCCCTCTTCCTTTCAAAATTATCAACTTCCAATCGAACAGAGCCATTTCCTTGTTTATCAATTAACGCAATTCTCCCATCATTACTATCATATCTATCCTTCAATCGATATCCTTCCGCCCTTCTTGATGAAGTAGCCCTAGTTACACCAGAGTCCAATGAAGCCTTACTCGATAAACGTTCCCTCGGGCTCTCCCTACTGTCCTCAATGGCAGAGGACTTGCAAAAGATGCAACCCATTATGCACACCAACCCCTCCCACAAAACCAACCTTCAATCTCAATGTTCACCCTTTTAATTGTATCTCCACAATTTTATCCTAGTATCCTCTTCTTCAGTGACCATAACCACCAACTCAGTCAAAATCCGTCCCAAATGTCATACAAAAAGTAAAAATGTAATATTATTACCACAGTAACACAGTTCATCTCATCTCAAAAATGTGATCACAAATCACCAAATAATTGATAAAACCCACCCATTAAAAGTCAAGAAGCTGTACAAACTAACTAGTTGTAAAACCCTCAAATTTCAATGAATCAAAACCCAGAAATCTCCAAAATCTATACTCTGCTCACTAAGTAAGAACATGATAACTTGAAAATGACAGTTCTTTGCACTGTATAATGCTTTTCCCTATGATAGCCCACTGATCTCTGATCCAGGAGCGTACAAGTTTGAAATTTACAACGAGGAGAGTCTAAATACCAATACCCAGATCCTCACAACCTTGTGAATGTGAATTTCCACCGCATGGTACGTTGAACATAGACTTCCTGGAGCTGTTCCCAGCACCCAAACTGAAAGAGTGAAAAAGGGTATCACCGAAGCTCAGGACTTGAGCAGCGAAGACATGGATCTAGGGCAGAAGGATTTGAGAGACCTGTAGATTGTGTTTGGGAAGATGAAGAAATGCAGCTAACACAATAAAAATTAAATATATTTAATGAAAATAAATAAATGTTGGTAGTAAAAATAAAATATTTATATCGTCGCGGCCCATATTAATGTGAGGGAGAGTGTCCCACTGGCCAGTACTGCAGCTCTCAGTGAAGAGAGAGAAAGGCTGTGAACAGTGAAGTGAAACTCAGTGCATGAAGACATTCTTCTTCTGACCATACGGCCACGCGCCCTAAAGGGTCTGATACCACTAATTACTTTTCTTTTATAGTGGTTTAAAGTAATTTTCATAAGAAGAATTGCGGCTTAAAAATAGATAATGAGCAATTTTTTATACTTTCATTTCTTTAATTTTATATAATATATATTTTTTAAATTATATGAAGGTAGTTTTAAATATTATTTTAAAATAATAATTTATTATATTTATTTTTCTCTCTAACACTTTAAGTAATTTTGTAATAATATCTTATAATAATATAATAAATTTTTATGAGACATTATTTTAAAATAATATTTTTAGATATAAAAATTAATTTAATTTATATTTTATTTTAAATATAATTTTTTTAATTAGTTGAAATATAAAATATTAGATGGATCTAAAATTTAATATAAATAAATCCCTTGATACATTTGATGTTTAAATTAAACTAAATATATATTTTTAAAGGTTTCACCAATAAATTTTTATTTAAGTAATAATGAAAAATTGTAGAAGATGAATGAACTACCTACTGTTTGACACAAAACTTAATATTCAATTAATAAAAAAAGTAGAAAATCATATGGTTAACAACTTGTTTATCGAATGTAATTTTAAGTTAAATTTCTTATAGTTTCTCACTAACTACTAGCTAGCTATGATAATTAATATCTCATTCTCATATTGCTCTCCCTATTTATATGATTTGATATTTTATTTGGTAAAATTTTTATTTAATTTTTTTACTTACAAAGTTTGTAATTTTAGTGACAAAACTTTATCATAATATCAAGTTAATACCTAATTAATTTTTTTCTTTCAAATTAGAGTTATATTTTTTATTATATGGTTCTTATAGGTGATTATATTGTAATAATGTTTATCTTTAACTATAATTTCTAATTTTGTTATATGTTATTCTAATTTCACAATGTCATGTATAAAATAAAATAAAAATTGTATATGCATTTGGTACCTTTTAAATTGGATTAATAACAATTTATTATCATTTGGCTCATTTTTATTTTATCTCTACGGGTTTCAAAAAATGGCAATAAATGCTTTCCTACGTTAATATATTACTACAATGATTTAATTTTGTTAAATATTTAACAAAAAGTATATGTACTAATTAATAATTACAGAGTACTCAAAAGTATGATGTTTTTTTAGTAGAATTTGCATCAATGTCACTTGATACTAATTTAACTGAAGAAATACTATATTTTTAGAATTATTAAATATTTTTCAGTAATTACATGATTATTAAAAATATTTAATTTCAAATATTTTTTAAAAAAGGGCACAATAAGTGCGCGTGGAGTGACATGCTTGGAAACGAGCGTGGGATTAGCAGAGGTAATTGAACGTACGATCGAGAAGAAGGGGTCGTTTGGGTCATTGAAAGTCGTTGGCTTTTCCACTGGGTTATCAGCTGAATTCATAAATTGGTTAGGTGAGAGAATTACCATCCGATCGACAGTAGGGTGTGGGTGGCCCCACAGATTCCTTATGATGCGGCTGCTGATCCTTCATCGGTGTACATCCCCCCTCACACTGTTTGATCCTTTTGGCTAACAAACGCCTTTGTGACGTCTCTGTCAATTTTGGCCTTCATGGCCTGCTAAGTGATTAGGTAGCTTGATCCTTTCCTCCTTTTTTTTTTTTAGAGATGGTAAAATAGTCTCGATTTGATGGGTTAATCTAATGTAAATAAAAAAAAATAAGGTCAAGTCTTAAAAATATTAATTCAAAGTAATTTGACTTTTTTTGACCGAACTCGATCGAGCCAATAGTCTAAACTGGGTCAGGCTCTGTTGGCTGGTCAGGTCATTTAGAAAAATACTAAATTTAAAATTTGTTATATTAATTACAAAGATGTGATTGTAGAGTAGTGGTTAGGATATTTTATTTTAATCATGAAGACATAGATTCAAATCCTAACATTTATACTTGACACTACATAGTTTTTTTTTTACTTTCTTTAGTTATTCCTCTTAAATTTGCTTTCTTTTTTAGATTTTACTTCTCAAATGTGATAATACTTTGAATGTTTTTTCGATAATAATTTTATTATAAAATCGTATTTAATTTTACTATTTATTATAAAATAAAAAGGGGTATCCACAAATTCACATTTCATCATTTGTTATGTTATATATATAAGACGGTAATTAAATTATTTTCAACGCAAAAACGCTTTCAGTTTCATATCATTTTGATAAAAAATATATACTGTATCTATTTATGAAAAATCCAACACATAAATGAAAGAAAACAACAAAAGAAATCAATTTTTATTTACAAATTTGGGTTATTCACTAAACACAAGTAATCAAATTTAGTCACCATAGTAAAAATTTTACTAATTAAGAAACAAACATTTTCAGCTTAAATTTTTTTCTAAACAAAAAGATTAAGTTTTTATTTATTTACTTCTCCCAAGTCAAATATATTTCCTTCCAAGAGCATATCCAATTAAATTGTTGTAGTAGGAAGTAAGGTTAGCAAACTCATATTGGAGTTCACTGTTTTCATAGCATCAAATTTAGCTACTTTACCTGAAACTTCAACCTAAACATACAGTTTTAATAATTAGTGACATTTCTTTATTCTAATATAAAAGTAATATATATTATTTTTATACAAGAGTATAATGATAATTGATGAGTTAAACTTTTGTTTTTATAAAAAAAACATGATTTTTCTTTATCTAAATTTGATAAATTAAAAAGTACTGAGCCAGCCCGAAACTCGATGGACTGGCAAGTTCTCAACCCGATACAAAACTAGGTCGACCCAGCCCAACCCGAATGTGGTGGCTGGCCCGGCCCGGCCCGTTTGCCTCCTCTACCTTTTTTTAACCTTTTATTTTTAACTCAAGAAAAAATAATTTATATATCTTTTTGTAATATAAAAAGAATAGTTAATTTCATCAAAGCATACCAAGTTACTATCATTTTAAGTGAGTTATTGAATTAATATAAAGGCGCTTCTTTCATTCTAAATTATTTATTATTTAAAATAATAATATAAGAATTAAAAAATTTATTAAATAGTCTTAATTTTAATAAAAAAATATTTATATTTAACTAAATTATTCTTATTAAAATTAATTTAAATTATTATTATTTTTTTTAAAGATAATAATAAATAAAAATAATGTTAAAAAAATAATAATTATTTTATTAATAATATAAAATTATAAATAATTTAAAAAAAATAAAACGATTAAACGAAAAATAATTTAAAATAAAAAAAGTATTTTTTTAAAATTTAAATATTAAAGTCAACATTTAGAATTATTTTTTAAAAATATATTAGCTTTATATCAAGTGTATATTTTTAATACCGTTCAAAAAAAAAATCTTACTTAATATGTTAGGTAAGTTGACCTGAGAATATTATAAAAAAATTTATAACTATTATATTTTAGAGTACAAATTCAATATTGTCTTCTAGTATTATTTTAAAATATAAAATATTAACAAAATAAAATACCATAGAATTATCAAGGTAATTTAACTCAAAATAAAAACGGTGGAATACAAATTTTTTTATTTTAAAATAACTATTTGTTTTGCAAAACAATAATGCTAACTACAACTTTTTGTGCCATAAATAATATAAAATATTAAAATTATTTAATATATTACAATTTTAAAATCAAAGTGATTCAAATTTGTGGATGAGGCAATTATTTAATATTCAAATTTAATTTGAGATTTTTCCTGTTTACTAGTAAAAAAAAAAAAACTTTAACTAAGGTAGAAATTTGTAATTTTCAAATTTTGAGGGAGAATTACCCCTCATTACACGGTTCCACTGTTAGTTGATTTTTCTTTTATGGTGGACCACTACTTCAAGATTGGACTGAAATATTGGAGGATTTAAAATTAAATTAATTAATTCTGGATGAGGCATTTATATATTTTATAAAATTTCAATTTAACTTTTCTATATTTGCTAAAACAAAATTCTAACTTAAACTAAGATAGAAATTTGACATTTTCAAATTTTTAGATAAATGACCCTTTAGTCCACCACCCTTAATAATTGGACCTTAATTTGAGAATAACCATAATTATACCCTTGATTTTAATGGAAAGGGTAAGAAATATATAGAAATTACCTCTTTTATATATAAATTTGAATTAACAATTCTGAATTTTGTACATACCTACAACAGTACTGAATTATAAGTTTATTAGGGTCCATTTAGATGGGCTTGAAGTTGTTTCAATTAAAATAATTTTTATTAAAAATATAAGTTATTTTTTGTTTGGATACAATAATTAAAAAAAATTTTTAAATTATTAAAATTATTTATATACAAAAATATAAAAGCACTTTTAACTTATTAATGGTTATTTTAAATATGAATTGTAATTAACAAATATTAAAATAATATAGTTGTCTAAAATTTTTCATTAAAATATAATCAATTATTTTTTTCTTTTATTTATGGTATGAATTTTTATATTCATAAAAAAGTATCTTATGTGTTTTGTTGCCTGTGTTTTTTTAAGCTTATTCAAATAGTTTTTTTTACTTAAGAATTAATTTTTTTATTTAAAAAAAATATCCAAATGCACCTTAATCTTTTTATATTTAATGATATTTCATAAAAATTTTAATAATTGTACACTAGTTATATTTATATATTTTACCGATTCAAATTTTTAAAAATTATGATGATCCAACTTATCAATTATTGTTGAAAAAATTTACCACACATCTCTTGGGAGACAAAAAGAATTATTTGTGGTTTTTTAGATACTACATATAATATAAATGTGAAGGCTTTGTTTGGTATGTTAGAATTTGTCTTTAGCAAATTGGTGCGATGTTAAAATTGAATAAAATCAATCTACTCATGAGTTCGAATACATCTCAGGGACCAGACATTGTGGCAAAAGCAAAAAGGTATTAGACAAAATGGAGTCTAAATGGTAATAAACCAATAGGGATAGTATTATTTGATTGATTTTTTAATTGTATTCAGATTATTATTATTTATGTGTTAGATTAATAAATAAATAAGTAAATAACATGCAATACTAATATTTCACATTATACACAAAAATCTGCCACATAAATAATATTTAATATTTTTGAAATAAGTTTATTGAGTGTTTCTTATTTTACAAAAACACTTCATAAACTTTATTATTTTAATAATGGTTTAAATAGTTTCAAATATTTACCTCAAAATATGAAAATAAAATATTTTTAAAATAAAAATATATCTAAAAGGTTAAAACACTAAAATATAACGGAGATCCGATTATGTTATTATAAAGGGTCTTATTATTTTACAGTCACATTTTGTGACCGTAAAATAACTATAAAATTTTTTAAAAATAAATTTTATTAGTTTTTTAAAATTTTAAAATTTTTTTATAATAATAAACTAATGATAAATTTTAAAAAAATTTAAAAAAATAATAAAAACAATCAAATTTTTTTTTAAAAAAATCATACATTTAAAAAAAATATATTAAAAAAATATAAAAAAATTCAAAAAAATATAAAATCAATTCAAAAAAATTCAAAAAAATTATTATAAATAAAAAATTAATAAATAGTATAAAAAAATTAATCAACAAATTAAACAAAAATTAAACAAAAATAAAAAATAAATTAGGGGACTGTCCCCCTATTATAAATGATATGATTGACTTGTGATAAAAATTTGTACTGTCCATTAAAAAGCAATGATTAAAATTAAAAAAATATATATATTAAAAAAAATACATAAAAAATAATGACCGTTTATTCTTTAAACAGATATTTTGATATGATCGGTGGCCGATGAGAAGGTGAACCTCCTCCCATTGGCATGGCCCACCCATTTAATAATGAATAGTATCCAAATAATCATTCATGCATGAAATTTATATCTTTGCCTTCTTTCATCCTGGCAGTGCAAGGACTGCATCGTGGATGGGACCCTATTTTCAAGTTTCAGGGATGGAGAAGGGAGACTTTTTGTTTTTAAAGTATTTTTTAAAGTAAAGAAATAGTTAAATGGGCTTATAAAAATACACAAACAACGAAAAAAAATTAAAATTTAAGTTTAAAATTATAATTTTAAATAAAAATGCATGTAATAAAAAAAATAATCAATTATTTTTTAATAAATATTTTTAAGAAAAATATTTATTAATATTTATTAATTATAATTCATCTTAACATATTTTTTAATAATATTATCAATAAAAATTATTTTTATATTTGAATTTAAAGTAAAATTATAAATAAAATAAAGTTTTTTTAAGATAATTCATTTGTTTTAAATTATTTATTATTTTAAAATTTTATTTTATTTTAAATTATTTATTATTTCACATTATTAATAAAATATTAATTTTTATTTTTTTAATATTAATTTTATTTATTATTATCTTCAATATAATAATAATAAGAATTTAAATTGATATTAGTAAGAATAATTTAGTTAAATATAATTATTTTTTATTAAAATTAAAATTATTTAATAATTATATTATTATTTTAAATAATGAATAATTTGAAATAAAAATAATATTATAAATAGGTAATTTTATCCGCCCAGAATTTTCACGAGAGATGCCTTTTGGTGGGGTCCACTTTCCTGGCTCTTAATTAATGAATTTTTGTGTGCCCAGGAAATGGCCAATGGGGCAGGCTTTTCACAACCTTGTTTTAATAATAACAGCACAAAGTCAAATACAATCACATAGTCACACCCAAAATAGCAAATGGGACAGCTTGCTTTACTCGCCTTCGTTAATCAACTTTCCTATTCCTCATATATATCTATCTATCTATCTTCTTTTCTACCTTAAATAGAAAAGAGTAAATTATTATTATTATTATTATTATTATTATTATTTATTTCTCAACTTGATTGTTTAATATGTATTTTTATTTTTAGAAATTTTATTTTGAATATAATGTTTTTTTTCTCAATTTGATATTTAAAATAAAAATTTGGAGATAAATATGCACATTTAATAATTAAATTGAAAAGAATCCATTAGTGAAGGACTAAATTAAAATTTTAAAAAACTTTCAACTTTGAAGCAAGTGAAAAAGTGAAATTTACTTGTTTAGAAAACAAACTTTTTTAACCATACAATAAATAAAAATATGAATTTACTCTTCGGGGCGTGAAGGATGTATTTTGTTTGAGTAAATTAATAATTTAGTTATTTAAATATAACATATTTTTAATTTTGTCCGCTAAATTTAAAGTGTTTTAATTTGGTTACTCAAAATTTATTTTGTATTAATTTAATCGATCTATTAGTTTAGTTAACCATTAACCATGGGTTTAACTAACTTCGATTGACAGAATTGTCACATATTTATTAAATGTTAATGTGATAGTTAAGATTATTAAGAAAAAGCTTACTCATTTAAAAATTGGAAGAAAAAAAATATTTTAATGAGTCAACTTTGTTTTTTAGGTTAGTTTTTTTTTAACGTAACTTTAATTGACATATTATCATTTAATGGTCATATGGAAATTCAATTAGTCAGCGTCGAAAAAATTACTTGATAATAGTTAATTAGACTAACAAACTTACTAAATAAAAATATTTAATTTGTAAGAAATTAAATTAAGACACTTTAAATTTGAGGAATTAAATTATGAAATATCCTATATTTAAATGACTAAATTATTAATTCACTCATTTTTTTTTCTTTTTGCTTGAATTGAATAACAATATGTTTCAATTCAATAAAATCAAAGAAGCAATTTCAATTCAACATATTGTTTTGAAAGGAATCAAGTTGTAAGCTAAAATAATAATAAAATCTCTTCTTATTTTTTTTGTCGATAGATAATATTTTAATATTAGATAATTATGGGAGTTTAAACTCTGAAATCAACTAATACTTAATATTAAAAAAAGTGTTATTTGAACTAATACTTTTGAACATTTCTCCCCCTTATTTGATAATGAAGCATCATGTTTATTTTAATTAGATAAGTAGATATGAGTGATATGAGAGATCACAATTTTGAGGATGGAAAAGAGATGTATTAATATTTTAGAATATTGAATGTTAAAGTTCATTTTCTTGTTATAAAAATTTTGAAGTTTCTTTAAATAATTGGAAAGCAGGATTTAGATAATATCATTATAATGTGATAAATCCAATATGATTTATATCATGAGCTTGAATCCATTCGTTTAACTCATATTCATATATTGACCTTGGGCTGTTGGGCAAGTTTGGGCTGTCAAATTTAAGCTTGTTTTAAAAACGGCCTTAATTGGATTGGGCCGGGTTAGCTTCTATCTGGCCAGTTCAGTTAAAAACAAATATGGTTAGTTAGTTTTTTTTTAATCTTTTATATAAAATTTTAATTTAGAAAAATAGTGGAGATTTATGTATTAAATTATTTATTAATTTTAAAAAAATATTATATCCTATATATATAGAATATAAATAATTAGATATTAATTTATCTAAATAGAATTAAAATAAAAAATAAATTGACAGCACAGTGACACACTAATAAAAAGAATAATATTGCATTCATAAATTTTTTATATACAAACTTATTCGGAAATTCTTGAAAAAATAAAGAATAATTGTACAAACTTCTAACACTAATACATGCCAAAGTACTATTCAAAACACACACACACACATCACAAATTTTATTATTATTAATTTGAATTAAACACACACACACACATCACAAATTTTATTATTATTAATTTGAATTAAATTTAATTGGTATTTATTAAATTATTATTTAATATTTAAGTTTATACTTCGTTTGTTTTATCCATTGTATTATTTTTTTAACAATAACATTGATAATAGTGTATCAAACAAACATAGTGATGGTCAATAAATGAAGATTTTATTATGATTATAACAAGAAAATTCATTATTTATAATTAGATAACTAATTTTTATTAAAAAATAATAATTTAATACTATATAAGAATATAATGCTTACAAGATATTATGTAAAAATTTAATCCCAAAATCTAATTTTTTTTGCAAAAAAGAATTATAGTCTATGACAAGTAATATTCTTCATTACTTATGTTATTTTTTTTGCAAAATATATAATTTTTGCATTACTTATGTTATATTATATATTTATTTTAGTATAAAATATATTTATAAGAGTGGGTGAAATTTTTTGTTTTTATGACAAACACAAATTTCTGAATTCAGCGTAACTACTTTAAAATAATCAGAAGCCCTCAGTCGATAAGAGTTCTTCCTCGCTTCCGCATTCCTCGAGCCTGCTTCCTCTCCCTCCCCTCATGGCCTCCTCGCTCACGAACCAGCGCGGCAGCACCAGCCAGTCACCTGCAACAGCGGCACCACTGCATCTGCACCAGCTAGCCACCACCCACTAGCCCACTGGCAACCTGCACCTCCGAATCTGCGCATCATCGATCGATTTGGGTTGGTTTGTCACTGCATCAGTTCCACTGTCTCTGTAAGTCTCTGTTCCTCTTACTCTCCCTTTCTCTCTTTGCCTGTTGAGTGTTGGTGTATTAAAAGGAAAAGGAAAAGGAATTGGTTAATGCTTAGGTGAATGTGATTTGCATGTCTGTTCCCGAATTGGTTAAGATGACCTACTTAATATTTTTCCTGAATTTGTTTACCCATTGGAAGCAAACTGTAATTCCCTAATTAGGTGAATGAAATTTGCATGTATGTTCAGTTGTCGGCTTCAATTTGTGGTTTCAGTGATGGATCAGTCATAGGATTAAAGTACCCTTTTTATGTGCTAATTACACGTGCTCCCCTTTTTGAACCATGTAAAGTTAGAGATAACAAATCAAAGCCCATCTGATAGGTGTGCTTGTGAAACTTACCAATTAATGAACTTTGAGTTTCGGATTACTAATATACAATTATAGATCATGTTTCTTGAGAAGAGAGATTATAACTTGTTTAAGTTGTAGAGATGTTGCAGCTTCCTATATTGTTTTTCAGACTAGTTCAGGCTAGACCCAATATTTAGAACCATCTATAGGAGGGAGCTAATTTGAAGTTTTGAACCGATTTTGACCATAGTTGAAAAGAAAATAGATATTTTGATTTGATGCTACTAAATTCAGTTTCAGAAGGACCCCTCTCTTGTGTTTTATAAAAGAGTTTATAAGAGAATAGTACAAAATTGTGGGACAAGCAAAATGGATCCTTGTTGTATCAAGCCTAAGGAAATAATTTTTTTCTTGATATAGTCATGGAGCTTGGTTATCTTTCCTTTAGATTTCATAGGTTTACTTAATTAAACATTGACAAAAAAAAAATACTTGGCCTGTGGGCTGGCCTGTTTAGCCCCTAGGGCTAGGTATGGCCTTTAACCATGCAGCCCGTTTAAATTTCTGGCATGAGCTGGACCAACCAACCCATTTTGACAGTCCTATTACGCATAAGAAATATTGATTAACATTGGCTACTTCTTAGTTCCAACAGAATAATAACTTTTATTTGCTCAAATAATGATAACTTTCATAATGAATTTTAGAATTTTAATTTAATATAACAGACGAATAAATAAGATATAATAAGTATTATTTGATGCATGGGGAATATCATCAAATTTTGATATATTTAATAAGATATATAAATGTTTCAAAATTCAAACCACTAAATTTTTATGTAAGAAAATACAATCGATTATTATATCATACATGATCAATAATAAAAAATTATTGGTTGACCACATTGAATGACAAAAAAGCTGCCAAAACTTATGACTATTAAATATTGACAAAAAAAATTAACTTAACGAATAGAAAATTAGGCCCAAAAAAAATAGAGAAGTGAGAAAGCCAAAAAACAAGGTAAGGAACTTAAGGTAGAATGCAGTGCGTATAGTGAATTATTATTTTTAAAAAATTTACTCAATGGACTAACATTATCATTCTATTTTTTATCATATCACATATTATAAATCATAATTTTATAAATACAATATAGATTTAATTAAACATTTCATCTGTTTTTTGAAAACGGGTGATACATATTTGTGTTAAAGTGAATATTCTATTTAGCCTTTTTCATCATATTTTTTGTTTTCTTTTCTATTACAAACTCAAATTACTAATCAATATATCATTTTATTGAAAGCTATACCTTTATTATAAGCTTCATTTTTATTGAGCAATGTAATCATTATGAGAATATTCCTTATTAAAGTTATCCTTATGAATCTTAATCATTATATTTTTTTATAATATTAGTGTAAAAATATAAAGTATAAACATATTTACATGTACAAATTTAAATAAACAAATATATAACCTTAATTTGTATACTACGAATTTACATGACATATATAAATGATATTCTTATTATTAGGATTCATTGAAAAACTCAAAACTTTAAATTTATATTAATATAAAAATTTGATAAATAGATAGATATATCATATTCATAATTATGATATAATTATGATATATTAATACAGAGTAGTCAGCGAAAATCCTACTTCTGCAAACGCAAGAAGCCTACCTTCCAGTGCACTTGCAAACGCAA
>JASKGM010000005.1:11474414-11485306 GCA_034509205.1 Ceratonia siliqua
TTTTCTTCCTTTTTGCTTTTTACTTGTAATTGCTGTGAATTTCTCTGTCACGTCTCATGAGACCTTTACATTTTCAGCATTTGTTTGAATTTCTAGACATTGATCTCTTTTTGATTTGTTTTTCTAGACATTGATCTCTTTTTGATTTGTTTTTCTAGACATTGATCTCTTTTTGATTTGTTAAGTGGAGCTTCTTATTTCCTGACCAAACCTCAGCACTTCCTTTATTTTTTTCTGCCATAATCCATGTTCTAGGAATGGTCACAAGTAGGTCCAGCTTAAATTAATACATTAGCAAGTGCAACCTGTCGAAATTATTATTATCTTGCACCGAACTAGTTGCTGAGTTTGGCTTTTTGGGGGCTACCTGCCTTATGGCTTTTGCAATAGTTAAGGAAGAGCCCTCTTAGGGCTTCGGTTTTAAGAGCTTCTTGCCTGTTTGTATAGAAGGAAGTGGAATAGTGCAGGTTTTTGTTACACCAGTGCATGACCTGAGGCTTCCATTTTTGGAGATATAGAATTTTCCATATGGTTGGTTGCTTTTAAATAGAAAATAGTATATCAATCATTTTTGCATGTGATTTGTACTGAAGTTGGTTGAGTGTGATAGAAACTTAGTAGGGAAAGGGAAAAAATAGTTGAAAGTAATAATCACAAGAAAACTATAATTTACTGGTTTTGTATGAACAGTCTGCAGTCTGCTTTTTTGAATTGAGAATAACTTGATGTGTATTCTCATTGAAGTTGAATTAGGAATTTTGGTTATATGCCCTAACCTACAATTCATTTAGTGTGGAACTTATTGTATTTTGTTTGTATATTGCCTGTAAGTGGCTGTAAACTAATTAGCCAATGTACTGTATGCTATCGTTTCTCTTGATGGGGAAAAGATTGTGGCATGGAACTTCAGGGGGACACAATTAGCAGCAACATAGATGTTATGTTATTAAAGTTTCTTACTTATAGGTTATGAAAATAAATTCTGTGTTATTGGGTATTAAGCATTTCATTTATGACCTGTTTGATTATGTTTCAAGGTGAATCCATTTGTTTGCATAAAATATAATCTCTTTTGTGATCTAAAAGGATTTAGAGGGATTGTGATATCAAAATGAAGAATTCTGAACGTCAATAAGATTGTATTGTTTAAACCAGAATGGGTGGGATGCCAACTTGGCGTACACGGATACTCATGGGAGTCCTTGGAAATTTATTTCTCAATGCCACAATTCCTTTCATCCTTTTGTTTCCTTAAGTTTGGGTGATGGCTTTTGTATTAGATTTTGGGTAACCTTTGGGTGGGTGATTTTAAGGAGGCGTTTCCTTGCCTTTATAATCTTTCCTCTTTGCAAAATGTATCAATCTGACACTTTTGTACTCTACAGGGTTCCAGGTTCTTCTTTGTCTTGAAACTTCCAATTTTTTTTTTCCAAAAATCTCAATGATAGAAATTTTCAAAATTTGCAATCACTCTTGCTTTTGTTAGGACCCAGCGTTTTATCTATGAATCCAGATAGAAGAGTTTGGACTCTTGATTCCTCTAGTGTTTATTCTTGTAAATAATTCTTTCAATTTCTAACTCATTCTTCTAATAGGTGAAAGCCTGTTCTAGATAAAGCCATTTGGAAATCTAAAGCTCCCTCTAAGGTGAAGTTGGATTGATACTAATGATTTATTGCAGATTCGTAGGGCAAAAACAGCCATCTCTCCTGATATTTGTGTCATGTGCATGAATAATTTGGAATCAGTCTCACATCTGTTTTTACACCGTTAGGCAGCTGGATTTTTTATGGAATAAATTGGACTGTTTGGAGAACATCAAATCCTTGATCATTGGAAGGTTTTCTATCAATAAGATTCAAAGGGTTTGGAAGTACACAAGAGGCTAAAATTCTATGGCATTGTGCAGTATTTGCAGTTTTATGGTGTATTTGGTTGGAGAGAAATGCTCCAATTTTTCACGGTGTTTTCATGTCTATGGAGATGCTGTGGGAAAGGATATTTTTTACGGCCTCACTATGGTATTCTGCTAATGGTATTTTTAAGGTGGTTTCCATTGTTTAATTGCAAAGAGATTGGGAAGCTTTGCTTCATTCTTTATCTTTATTGTGTTTCTTTTGGTTCTTGTATTTTTCATTATTTACTTTCATAGAAGGGTGTTTTTTTCTCCTAACTTGTATTTCTCTTCTTCCTTAATAAAATTTTCTTTTTCTATAAAAAAAAAAAATCTTGATCTAGCATCTACTTGTTGCAGATTCCAAAGCTTCTTTTGCACAGGATCTTCCCTAATGTCAGATATTCAATATGGATTGATGGAAAGCTCCAGCTTGTTGTGGACCCATATCAAATCCTTGAGAGGTAACTGCCATCTCTATTTATTTCCATTTCTTTATCTTTTCATGCCTTTTTTCTATGTAGTTATATTAGCTTCCATGCATTGTCGTTTGGAAATTACACTTAAGAATTATACTGTGTAGATCCAAATTTTGTTCTTACGAAATCATTTTATTTCATCAATCATGTATCAACTTCTATCCAATTGGTTAAGATATCAGGTAGTTTGTACAACAACAATATCCTTTCAAGGATTTTATTAGCGATCAAATGATCTTTTGAATCTGCACATGTTTACATGATATATAACTTTAGTCCATTTTGACTTTAATTACCTTCAACATCAATGGAATATGTTGTGCACTTCCTTTTCTACTTATTCTAGTGCATTAAGAATACAACAAACCAAATACATCTTCTATGCTACTATAAAGGGAGCTCTGAAGTTGATCACACTAAAGTATTTTTTGAATAAAAACTTCAAATTTTATGACTGCTCTTAACTATAGTTAGTTAAACTCTCGAGTTAACGCTTTGAGTTTGGGTAAGGCAAACGTGTTAACTCGCATTTAAACTCTATTTTTGGTAAACTTGGGGTAAACTTGCATAAACTCGGATAAAGTTTACGAGTTTATGAAACACAAGCAATTGGATTTTTTTTTTTAGTTTCTAGATCTTAAATCACTAACCTTACTTTTCTTTTATTACTCTGCCCAGCCTAGCTCATAAATAAAGAAAAATACAACCCAAAATAATGTGAGTTTCTTTGCTGCAATTAGCAATATTTAAGAAATCCTCATCAACTCTCATGCTACAAAACGCAACAAGCCTCTTTGACCCTCATTTGAAAATCTTTGTTGAATTTTCACTTTTAAGTTGTAATTTTGTAGTTATGATATATGAATTTTAGTTTTATAATGCAATAAAGACTCTTCTTATATGTTTTCTCCCATTTTATACTGCATTTTAAGTATTTTTGTTATAAGTATATATGTTTTATTATCTATTTATTAAAGTATGTAAACTCTTAGGAGTTTACGATTTGAGTTTACCTCCCTCTTACGAGTTTACTTAAACTCTCGAGTTTGACAATCATGCTAGTCTCAACCCCGTGTATTTCATTTTGTAAAGGTTTATTATAAGCAGAAATAAAAGAGGATGGAAAGTTGTGATAGGAAGTAGTAAATCCTTGCGCTTTTATTTGGTGGGCTCTTTGAAAAAGTTCATTCTTCATATTGCTTATTTCTTTAAGATTTAATAGATCATATGCGCTACTTACTTAAAAGAATTGAATATATGTTTTGAGCTTTCATTTCATGGGCTATAAAATTCGCTTATTTTTAACATTGATGTCTTTGTGTATATAGCGTTTTAATGTTTCTGCTTTATTTAACTAAAATATATAAAGAAGATATATTTTGATAGCAACACAATTTGGATTGTATATCTGTAATATAATATCGTAAGTATAACTACTTTTTATATCATTCAGGTTTCTGTGGCGCCCAAATGCTACTTTTGCAATTTCAAGACACTATAGACGCTTTGATGTCTTTGTTGAGGCTGAAGCTAATAAGGCAGCTGGGAAATACGAAAATGCTTCTATTGATAGGCAAATTGAATTTTATCAACATTACGATGGTTTAACTCATTATTCCAAGGCTAAGCTTCCTATAACTAGTGGTAGGTGCAAGATTGATCTATACATGTCTGCATTTGTAAAATGAATGATGCATGGAGATGCATGCTTGTCCTTGTCTATATTTGCTGTCTCCATCATAAAATTGAAGGGTTGTTTATGGCTGGGTTTCTGCAGATGTTCCTGAAGGTTGTGTTATCATAAGAGAGCACATTCGAATTACAAATCTATTTACTTGTCTATGGTTCAATGAAGTTGATCGTTTTACTTCCAGGGATCAGTTAAGCTTTTCCACAGTAAGAGACAAAATAATGGCAAGAGTTGATTGGAGCATCAATATGTTTATGGATTGTGAAAGGCGTAACTTTGTAGTCCAGGTTAGTATTTACATGCTGCCATGTTCTTGTGATTATTAAAGCTAAGATTCACTTCTGACTTCCCAATGTTAGTACTCTTAAACAAGTTGTTTATCCAGCATTCTTTAGGCATTCTGTATTTGAACAGCATTTTTAGGTATTCTGTATTTGAACTTACAGTTCAAACTTTTGCATGAGAACATCCCCCCAGTTTGGTGGGTTAATGTGTCATCATAGTCACTGTATGTTTGAAAGGAGTTTGATCACTCATATATAAGCATCCAAGGTTTTTGTTTTATAGTTGTTGAGTGCAATGAACTGAATCATTTTTTCCCACACAAGCTGTTTGAAAGTCGTCTCTCTGCATCATTGTCAGTTTGTGATAACTAATTTCAGGCGTACCATCGAGACTTATTGGAGCACATGCCTCCTCCAGTTACTGTAGTTCGCCGCTCACCTGCTCTGCGTGATAATACTTATCTGACGAAGAGGAATCCTCCAACGAAGAGGAGTCCTCCGGTGAAGAGAAATCCTAGGCGAGGAAGAGGATACAATAGAGGTTCAAAGCGTAATAAAAAAGTAGGCATTGTTAGTATAAACAATTCATTTTAGTTTGTTGATATTTTTCTTGTTTTTCGGGCTGTATTTTAGCCCAGTTTTTAAATTGTAAATCACATTCTTTTGTTTTAAACTATACATAATACGATTTTGAAAGTTTTTGTTATCTGTTCTTTCTAATTGTAAATGTCCTTGTCACTAAGTTCCCTATCATCTTAGCGAAAACAGAAGTGAAAGGGATAAAAAAAAATATTTCCTAGCTGTGCACATTTCACATAATTTGTCCACTCCCATGAGTTAATTTATCTCCTCAAGCTAGGTGAGTATTTTTTTTATACTTACTAGATATCGGTCTGTTTAGACATTAGTATTTTTTGAGTATCAAAGAATTTCTTGTAAATAACATTTGGTGTTGTACTTAGTAATAGTAGTACATTTAAATGCATAGTCTTGGGTATTCACTGTTGTATGTTTAATGTTTCTCTCTCTCTATCCCAAAACCCATTTCGGTACTACTCTTTCTCATTGGAAAAGCTGGTTTTGGTGCTCTTTCTTGTTGAACTGCTTCCTGTTATTCTTATTGGAACCAATCAAGCTATATTTACTTTTAACAGCACTTTTGAGAGTTTAGTGTCTAAATATTTTTTTGATAGATAAAGAAAATTTATTAATAGGGAGAAAAGATACAATAGAGGAGGATGGGATATTTTTCTATGAAATAACAAAACAAAGCAGAAAATTTATTAATATGTTAGACCTGTCTTTTTTCTTTTTTGGTATTGCTTACTCTGTCAGGTGAGTGTTCGGGTTAGTGTGCAAGTACATTAATAAATTTATTTTCTTAATGAATCTAACCACACATCATGTATCCGCGTATATCACTAGCTCTTTGGTTACTCTTAATTTGTGTCTTGAGATGGCTTTAGGATACATTAGCCACTAAGCAAGTGATGGAAAACATAGAATTTTGTAGAATTTCTCTGTAGGAAAAGATAACAGAGTACAAGATAATGGGATCTTGCTATTCAGAATTACGTAGAAAATTCAGAATGCAAGTATTAAAACTCAAAAAGGAATCAGAAACACTGTAGAAAACTGATAAGGACTTCCTAACTTTCCAGAGGTTAGGTTTCTCCCACACAATTACCCAAATTCTTGCTTACCTTCCATTCTTCTCATACCACTACTTGTATCTTTCTGCATAATTGCTCTAGAACCTTCTTCTAATCAACTTCGACAATTCCATCATCTTGTCTAACTTCCTTGTTACTCTCCATCAAAAACGGATCCAGAGGGGGGCAGCAGGGGCCTGGCCCCCTCCTACCTTCTTAGTTTACTTACTTTAGAACTAAGAGAAGATTTACTGGTTTTACAGTCTTTGCATCCACTTGGCCACTCGAGTTTTGGCTAGGCCACACTCTAATAAGTTCCCATCTACTTTTTAATAAAAAAACTACTTGGCATCTTTCCTCCACATAATGTCCTCTCCTCTAATAAATTAATTGTCTTAGGTATGAATAAAAAGAAAAGAATGACCCCACTTAAGCAGTCAACAAGTCTGTAATTAATTGGGTAAAGAAAGAGTGTTCATTATTTGTGTCGTGTGTTTAACTGATTTGAAATATAAATAATAAATTTAAAATATTTTTTAATTTGTGATACATAATTTGCCATGTCAGGTCCTTCTCCTTCTAGTATACACTTAAGCCAACGAACTTGGATATCTATCAGCAACCTTTTATCTTACGGCTTCCATCTATATAGCCTGTATTCTAGGCCACGCTTTTGAAGTTACAAGCATACTAGAATTTCTTATTAATTGCAGAACGTGCTTGGTTGCATCCACCATGTGCTGGACCTTAAGAAAGCAACTTTGAGCTAACCCCTTGGCCTTTGGTGCTACTTTCCTAAACAGGACAGTTCACTAGAAACTTTCAGTAGCTTAAGCTTCAAGGTCATGGGGGGGAAGAATACTTAATTGTAGAATAGATCATCATTATGCCTAAGAATTGGAAGAATAATATTTTCCAAAAGAAAACAATTTTCCACTCCTATTAGCTGTAAGGGAGAAAACCCATGATGACTTTCTCTTTTACAATTTCAAATTGTGTGATCCGATAAGATTGTTGTCATTGGGTGGGTGTGCAGAATCAGTAACAGTCTCATTTTAAAGTCTTCTTCAAATCAAAAGCTGCCCAATATCAAATACCGGCATGTTTTCTGGCTTTTCCTCCCTTTTTTTTTTATTAATTGTAGTCCACTGATATCTCCGTTAAATCTCAATTTATTTATTTTTTTTGTCTAGTCAAAGACAACTATTCACACTGAGACCAGCAATTTACAAAGAAATCTACTCTAAAAAATTAATAAAGTTAAGATTTAGAAGTAATTTCATTTTAATATGATGTCATTTAAAATATTTTTATTTAATATATTAAAATATGATGAAATAATATTATTTTTAAGTCATATCTTATATATAACTTAAATATTGTAAAAATTTTATACTACTTTATTAATTTTTATAAAATATTAATTATATTATTTTATATCAAAAATAAAAATTTTAAATATCATAACATTTTATATCTTATATCTTATATTATAATAATATTAATATACCAAACCATTCTATAATTATGTGCTAATGCACCGGTAGATGCTCGCCTCCACCACATATGACATGTTTTGTGCCATTCTCCTTTGAATCTTCTTTACACAACGACTTCTTTTGTTTTTTTGGACCATTTTATACGACAGCTTCTTTAGTCCGCCCTCCAATTATGCTATTTCACATGAGCAGTTCACGTGTTGAACAGAAAATATGAAGAATTTGGGGGGATGAACTTGTGCTATACTTATCCAAACAGCAAATCAAGCCATGATCATTCAGATTAAGACATGAAAGCACATCAAGTGGAAAATTTACAAAATAAACATTATAAATAATCCAAGTCTAAGATCAGCAACTCCATAATAAAAACCAGGGCCCTACCATGCTTGGAAAGCCAAAGTATTACTACAGAATGATTTGAAGTAATCTTAAAAGTAACAGTTATGTAGACCCATTTTCCTTGACCCACGCTTCTTTCAATTGTTTAGAAGAACAAGGAAGGACCCAGAAAAGCATGGCATTTTCTGCATGGCGATTGGAGGTTTCTGCTATGGAAGCAATCTCTATGCCATTTATAACATATCAACTAGCTTGTCTCCTTCCTCCCGATTCAAATACAATCTCAAATTTTAATTTTTTCCACAAATAACAATCCAGATCCGCGTTTCATTTTCACCCCTGAAAATCCCAGTTCTTCTTCATCTCCTTTTAACACCACAGCTTCGGAGGCAGAACTTTGGTTGAAGGCTCTATTTCGTGAATATCTCCCTCTCTTCTGGTTCTCTGGGCAGTAAGGATATATCGGGTCAGTTTTTACACATTAACTAAGATTAAATTTCTTCTCAATCGATTATAATATGCACTACTCACCTTAGCCCGGTAGATTTAGAAGAATAAATTTTCCTCCAGCTTCAAGATTTGAATTTGAGAAGTCATAGCAAGAGCACACATATTGGTTCTCTAGTTTTCTTGTCTAAGCTTTGGTTCTTAAGGAAGGGTTCCGTTAATTTGTTTGGGAGACTTAAGAAAGGGGATTATTAGGAACTTTACTTCAATTGCTGCTTCTGGTTTGTTGGGATTATAAAACTGAAGTCTTAAAGGGTCAAATTTCTAGTGCGATTACTGTTGAAGCTGAACTGAGCTAAACCTAAAAAACCAGAAACCTTCGCAGTAGATTTTCATCAATGGGTTCTTCTGGGTTTTTCCTGATCTGCGTTCTGCATTCTGCAATCGCTCTAACTTGTGGAGCTCTGATGATATTTTTCTCCAATGAGATCTCTGTCTTCAGCCATGGCTCTGAGACTGCGAGAAAGCTTCAAGGATCAACGCCCCACGATCAGCTGCTGATTCGAACTTCAGATTCCTTCTCTGGTTTGCTGTTATTCACGATCGGGTTTCTTCTTTTCATGGTTGCCTTTGTCAAGGACAGGGAGTTTCAGAGCTTCTTCGCCAAAGGGGGTGTTTTTCTTCACATTTCTATGGCAGTTTGGAGATTTTTCTTCTTGAGAAAACTTGAAGATCTTGCCCGTGACTGGCCCAGGCAAGCTCTTGGAGACATGGCATTGGCTGTTTCTTGGGTTTTCTTTCTTGTGTGCTCATGGAGAGAGAAATATGATTAGCCATTGAAGCTTATGGAAGAACAAGGTAAAACAGTGATTTTGGTTTTTTGATATTGTAGTGGAGTAATCATGGGGTTAATTTGTGTACACCAGTTCGATTAAAGATGATCCATTTGTGCTGAGACTAAAAAATTTGAAAAACAATTTGTGCCGAGACTAGAAATTTTGAACATATGTCTGTGACAATATGCTTTAACTACATGTGACATATGTTCACCTTCATAGCTGAGTCAAGGCCTTGGATTCAAAACATTGAGTTTTGCTGGAAGGGAACCAAGATTTTCAGAAACTGCAACTTGTTCTGCCATTTTAAAGGGAGAAACTGAGCTATTTATGATGAAGAATTCTGGGTATCTTTTAGTCTGTGATTGCTCAAAATTCTCAAGGTAAACGGAGAACTATTATGGAAGTTTTGGAAATAAAAGGATGGAATAGCCAGTTGAATTAGCTTCCTGATTCGAAATGTACTATTCGATTGAATAATTTTCTGGGCTGTGATGCTTAAATTCTCAGCTTATTATCTCTCTTTGATTGCTTCAGTCCCAACTGGGAATTCCTGTAAACTTGAGTATCTTCTTTGGGGTCCTTGAAAGTGGTGTTAATTTCTTGCTGGGTTCGTCGTGTATAGAGGTTGAGTGTAAATTCCTATGTATGGCATTCATAATAGTGATGCAAATGTGTTTAACCAATAAATTCTCACAAATTTTACAACACTTTATCTTAATTATTTATATTATTTCATTAACTCATCTTAATTATCTCAATATATTTGTATTATAATATAAAATGTTTATAAGATTTATAAAAAAATAGTGAGGAGAGAATTATTGATTTGGATTAATATGGTCGATGACTATGTAATTATTTAAGATGATGTTGGTACCAAAAATTCTGTAACTTTTTCAAAAAGTTTTACTTCAGAAAATAAGATTACCATGATATTTTTGATAATTAATTATTTATTAAATATGAGAAATTAATTCTTATAAAATGATGTGTCATTATTTTATGTATAATGAATTTTTATTTTCTTTACATCTATTTTTTTGTTTTTAGGTGAGGACACCAAAGATTAAACTTAAAAATTTATCACTTAAAAAGAAATTTAATCTCATTTAAAATATAAACTGATTAAAAGATATTCTTATGGTATAAATATAAAAAACATAAAATCTTGAAACTCTTAGTAATTAAACTAATTTAGTGACTTAGCTCATTTACACTTATTTTGAGTGAAAATAATACCTCTAAGAACTTGTGGTGAATATCCTTCTCACATATCTTGATTCCATTTAGTTGATATTCAACTGAATGAGATCCATGATACATATTTTTTTTTATATTACGTATAATTAAAATTAAATAAATTGTGATTGTACAAAAGTAAATAAACGATCACAATTCATTTAATTACATTCTATCCAATTAAATATTAATTGAATGGGATCAAATTTCCTTCCAACCAATAGGAATAGATGTCACACACATTCTCCTTTCCTAAATTACAATGAAATGATGCATATAAGAATATTTTCCAAACTAAGTTGATGCATATAAGAATATTTTCCAAACTAAGTTAGGTGTCAATTAAAATTAAATCTCTACATTTAACTATATACAACATAAAAAATGAAGCTTTACTTAAAAAAAAAGAGTAAATTACTCTCTTCTAAATGTCTTAATTACACAACTCTTATTTCTATTATAAAAATATACATTATCTTAAAATTTTAAAAAAATATTATAACTTAACATAATTTTAAATTTAACCT
>JASKGM010000005.1:11485406-11518151 GCA_034509205.1 Ceratonia siliqua
TATATATATTATTGAGCATTAATGAAGAATAAAATAGTTACTAATTTCACAACATGGAAAGTTATTAAATCATAGGCTCCTAGCTATATCTTTACAACACGCTATGCTCTATATATATTTTGCTTGTTTACACATAAAAACATATATCATAATTCAATTTTATTACCAAAGAGATGGCTATAAGATTTAGTTTCTTCCATAACCATTTTTCATTTTCTTATTGTTTTAAGATAGAGAACGTTACATATTAGCAAAGTACGTAATTATTTTTGTATCTCTTTAGGATCCATTATTGGCATATAGAAAAATTAGAAATTAATTTATTAACAAAAACTTTGATTCTATTACAATCAAAATAATAAATTATTGATTAAAGCACATATTTTCTTATATATATAGCTAAGAATTATTAAATTAGAAAAAAAAATTGACGAATTTGGATCTTCTCTTAGATAACTATTTGGTAAAATTGTAATAACATGTCGTAGCTGGGGCACCATAATCCTTGCATCATGTTTATCTATTGGTGGCACTTCCATCATGTTTTTTATTTTACATGGTGGAAGAGGCACCAATCAAGAAAAAAAATTACTTTAAAATTTTGATATTATAAAATAATACGATATAAATAAGAATGAATTAATATTTTGGTCTCTTATATATATAAAATTTTTTTAATTGAGTCTTTTAATATTAAAACATCTCAATTTAAGATAATTTACATATTTAATGGATCAAATTGAGATGTTTCAACATTAAATGACTAAATTCAAAAAACTTACATATTTAAGAGACTAAATTGTTAATTCATTCTATAACTAAATATAATCATAAAAACTTTCTATAATATATAAGATTTAATTAATAAAAAATATATAAACATTTTTTATAAAAAATATATTTAGTAACATAATTTGTTGTGCTATTACTAATATTCTATTCAAACAATTTATATTAATTTTTCTTTGATTTATATAATATGTACAAGTTATCCTAATAATTTATATAAAATAATTTAATTTAAAAAAAATCTTCATGACGTGAGTACAGGACTAGTTATATTATGAAAGAAATCACCATCAAGTTCATAAAGCTAACGAAATAAATTTCATTTATTTTTTTAAAAAATTTATATAATTAATTAAAGCTTGAAATTCAGTCGCTAGTCAACTAGTCTATTTTAAAACATGATATATAGTATCATACATTCATAGTACTATTTTATTCTATCCACTATCTCTAAATTTGAATTTTTTTGGGTCAAATTGTCCACTATTTTTCTTTTCCAGTTTCGGATTCAAAGGGGAATATGTGAAAAGAACAGATAGATCACTAGAGAAAGTGATGAACTAGGCCATAACATGTGCTTGCTTATCTTCTTGTCTCAACATTCAGTCATCAGTGATCCAACCGTACATTTCTTCCGTACTTTATAGAACGTGTAAACAAACGCGTTTTGTAAAATCAAAATTCTATCAATAACGTCAGAATTTATAGATCCATAATTTATTATAATCACCGACAACCGCGTACTCACCCTATAAAAGCAGGCAAATTCTTCAAGTATTATACGTACTCTTGTATCACAAACAAAAGCAAAAGTTCTGTTTGTTTACTGAGAAAATGGGACCTCTTGTCATTCCTTCTCGTTTTCTTTCCTATCTTTTCCTTGTTCTTAGTGCAGTTAGAATCCACGTCCATGCATACACTTGGCTTAATGCTCATGCAACCTTCTATGGGGCCGATCAAAATCCCACCACCCTTGGTAAGTCATATATATTTATATACAAGAATAACAAGCTTATAAATATATAGTCCTTTTGTTATTCTAAAAATTTTTTTTTTTATGCTTTCAAACGTATTAGAATTGATCTTTCTGAGATTCATTGTCTTTAATAATTCAATAACGGTGTTTTATAATAATATAAGAAAATACTTAACTAAAATAAGATCATTATAAAATAATAATGTTCTAGAGATATTAAAATCACCCTTTAGGTTTCTTCCTATTGATAATTGTTTTTAAACAGGAGGAGCTTGTGGGTATGATAGTACGTTTCATGCTGGGTTTGGAGTGAACACTGCGGCGGTGAGCACCATGCTGTTCAGAGGTGGCGAGGTTTGCGGTGCTTGCTACCAAGTGATGTGCGACTACCGGGTCGACCCAAAATGGTGCCTAAGACGCCGCAGTGTGACGGTGACAGCCACCAACTTTTGCCCTCCGAACAACCATGGAGGGTGGTGTGACCCCCCTCACCACCACTTCGACATGTCCGTGCCAGCTTTCTTTCGCATTGCACGACAAGGCAATGAAGGCATCGTTCCTGTTCTCTATAGACGGTAATCATCACCAACACTTGATCCTTTATTAAAGGGGAATTCTTCGGTACTTCGTAAATTACCCGTGTCCTGCTTAATAATGAATAACCTTGACACGTATATTAGATATCATCAGTAATCCAAAAGAGACGTTCACTGATGATGATTGGTGATTTGTGAACTGCAGAGTGGCATGCAGAAGAAGAGGAGGCGTGAGATTCACGTTGAAGGGACAATCAAACTTCAACATGGTGATGATCTCCAACGTCGGAGGGAGTGGGGATGTGAAGGGTGTGTGGATAAGGGGTTCCAGAAGAGGCACATGGTGGCCGATGCACAGAAATTGGGGGGCCAACTGGCAAAGCAGCGTCGATCTTCAAAACCAAAGTCTCTCCTTTAAGCTCACTTTGGTTGATGGGAAGACGTCGGTGTTTCTGAATGTGGTTCCTTCCACTTGGAGGTTCGGACAGACATTTTCATCCCGGAATCAGTTCTTCTAACTGCTGTCTCTGCTCTGGGAGTGGGACATATATACACCTGAGACAATATCAAACACATATACATATGAATCATGTCCTATATCAAGCAACTTTTTAATGGCTGGAGGACATGCTGATATATCGAGGGTTTTTGTTTTTGTTTTTCATGGAATATTGTTTTACAAGATTCAATAAGGCAGATGATATATAGACACATATATATTATCTTCTGCATCTGTCTGCAAAATCGAATGTGTTTGTATGCTCCAAAAGTTGGGAGCTTAATTTGTTAATTAATTATTTCTTTATACGAAAAATAAAAAATGATGAATATATGCAAAATTAAGGCCTTCATTTTCATTTATTGATGTTGAAATAGGAGGAATGAAAACTATTTTCAACAAGGAAATGGAAATGGAAATGAAAATGGAAGGATGAAGAGACCACAAAGTCACCCAAATATGGAAGGGAGAAAAGGGGAAGGAGATGGAAATCTCATGGACAGCAAAACAATACTGCAATTGCTTGATTAGACTAAATATTTTATGAAAGTTGAGTGACTAAAGTTGTCATTAATATATATAAATTCATCTTAGCTTTAATTTGTGATGGATGGTCATGCAGTATAATTTAAAAATTAAAATCTGACGATCTTTCGTATCATCATATTAGAAAATTTTAAAATATTCAGTGATCATTCAATCAATAACAAATAAACAAATATGAAAAAACAGTGTAATTCCACTCAAATAAGTGTCACCAACTTAGAGAAATAACAATTACCATTTGTATTTATGTTTTTAAATCTTATTTTTAAGACATTATATATATGAGAATTTTTTATAATTTTTAAGTAATTTAAAATAACAAAAAATATTAAATTTTATGAAATATTTTAATAAATACGATATATGATATTTAATAAAAATAAAACATTAAAAATGATAAATTACATAAGTTCTCTATTGAATTTTAGTATTATAATATTTTGCATCTTTTTATTTTATTTTTGAGATGATATTTAATTTTTTATAAAGATATAAAAAAATTTATTTTTAATATTAATATAATAAGCGAATAAATTTTTTTTATATTTTATTTTATTAAAATTTAAAAAATAATGATAATTTAGCTTTAAAAAATCCAGTAATTAATTACAGAGAAATACCATACCTATTGCTAGCTAGGGGCTAGGACTGTTACCCCAGAAGGCCAAAGGGAAAAGTAACCTGGAAACCCCTCCAGAAACCCACCAAGCTTCCAGCATCAGCTCAGCGTAGCACCAGCACAGATAGTGGTAGCCCCAACATTTTCCATAAAAACTGCGATGGCAGCAACAATCTTCTCCGCAAACCTGGAAAAATTTCTGAACTTGACAACAAAATTGTTACTTTCAAGATCATTCTCCTCTGCTATTAGAAGCAACCTCGCCGCTAGAATCATTCCTCTTGGAAACCCTTCCATCAGTTTAGTCCCCGTTCTTGATAAGTGGGTTGAAGAAGGCAAACAAGTCAATGATCTCGAGCTCCGATCCATCGTCAAAACCCTACGTAGCCGAATGCGCTTCAAGCAAGCACTCGAGGTGATTTTTTTTTTTTTGGCTTGGAAGGCTGTCTCTGTGTGGTTGCTGAGTAGAATAAAAGGGATTTCGATTTGATGGCATTTGACATATACTGATGTTTATGGAGCTAAAGTCTACCTATATTATTCGTAATTTATGACGAAAATGTTGGGAAAATAGAAAGATATGGGTAAGTAGCATTACTCTGTTTTAATCTGAGAGCGCCTATAAATCTGTAAATTAAGTATAAGATTTTTGAGGTTGTTAGGATGGCAAGTAAAAAGAACAGTGATTTTAGTGTTAAATGTTAGTTTGAACTCTGGGAAAGTGGTAGTTACTTACTGTGTGCTTGGTAGTAGTGAAAAGTGAAGGAAAGAATATAAAAGACGTGTCTAGAGCCTAGACTTATATTGTGTCCCAATAACCGGTCATTTTTTACTCCATTTTTCACCTTCCCATTTCACTCCTTCGAACCACAACCTTAAGCAGGACATATAATCTGTGTGAGGGCATATTGAGCAGACAATTTTATGTTTTCTGAGGTATATTTTGAAATATATTGATTCTACTCTGTTTTCTAGCCGTACTCAAATGGGTAGATCAATTCTTTTTGAATATTTATTTTTAAGAAATTGTGAAGCAGTTTTGATAAAATTATAAAAGAGGCATAGTTATGTCCTATATACTGACCACTTTGGAAACTATTGGTTGGCTTTGCTATGTCCATTCTTAAGAGATTGTGATAATCCAGAGATAGGGATTAGTGTAGCTGTACACACTATTAACTCATTTGCAAAAAGTATGCTTCGGTTGGAAATTTCTTCTGTAATTAGATGACTGCTATACTTGACTAGATCAAGCATAATCTCTATACAATGTTGACAAGAAATAGGCCAGGATTTTGAAAACAAAGTATGAGGTTACTGTTATCTTCTATTGCAGATATTTATCCGAAGTTCATAGGACTTATTGATATCATGAATGGTACACATGAAATTGAAGTAAAAGTTAATTGCTTTATGGTTCAATCTTTGTGCAAATGCTGCCCATATCACAGATCACGAGTACTTATTCACCAAACTTTAAATTAAAAGAATTAATATATGGAATAATAACAAGACCAAACAATAACTGCTAAAGGAAAAGGTAAAGTGAAATTTATATTTTTTTCTTCAATGCATTCCACTTAGTCCTATTTATTAAGTTGTTGTTGAGATATTTTCAATATTGATAATGTGGTTTTAGTTTACTATATGTTATCTGATCCTATGGTTCAGGTTTCTGAGTGGATGAGTAGCAAGGGACAATGCCCATTTTGGCCAGGTGACCAAGCCGTGCAGCTAGATCTGATTGGTAAAGTACGTGGCCTGAATTTTGCAGAGAGTTATTTTCAGGATCTGAGTGATGGAGAAAAAACCAACAAGCATTATAGTGCTCTTTTAAAATGTTTTGTCAGAGAAGGCTTAATTGATAAGTCACTCTCCCTCGTGCAGAAGATGAAGGATATGGGTTTTGCTTCTTCTCTGGACTACACTAATATAATGATCCTATATATGCACACAGATCAAGTTGAAAAAGTCCCTGATGTTTTAGTGCAAATGAAACAGAATGGTGTGCGCCCAGACAATTTTAGCTACAAGCTTTGCATAAGCTCTTACGGTGCCAGATCCGACCTTGTGAATGTGGAGAAAGTGTTGGAGGAAATGGAAAGGAACAGCTACGTTTTCATAGATTGGAATATATATGCTATGGTGGCCAACTTCTTTATCAAAGCAGGTCTGAAGGAGAAAGCTCTGATATACTTGAAGAAATGTGAGGATAAGGCAGACCACTATGCACTTGCCTACAATCATCTGATTTCAATGTATGCAAAGCTTGGGAACAAAAAAGCAGTGATGGAATTTTGGAAACTTCAAAAAGCCAAATGTAAGAAGCATATTAACAGGGATTATATAACCATGCTGGGTTCTCTGGTGAAGCTAGGGGATCTTGAGGAAGCTGAAAAATTGCTTGAGGAGTGGGAATCATCTGGTAACTGCTATGATTTCAGAGTACCAAACGGCCTCCTGATTGGGTATTGTCAGAAGGGAATGATTGAAAAGGCTGAAACAATGCTCCGAAGCATGGTCAAGAAAGGGAAGACTCCAACTCCTAATAGTTGGTCTATCATTGCATCTGCATATGAGGCCGAGCAGAACATGGAGAAGGCCTTTCAGTGCATGAAGGAAGCTGTGGCTGTGCGGGCTGAAAATGAAGGTTGGAGGCCAAAACCTGACCACATTTCCAGCATATTGAGCTGGGTCACCGCTAACAGAAATATGGATGAAGTAGAAGATTTTGTAAATTTATTAAAAACTGTGATTTCCCTGAATAGGGATATGTATCTTTCTTTGATCAAGGGGTATGTTAGATGTGGGAAGGAAGCAGGTGGGATTTTAGAGAGTATGAAAGCTGATAAGATAGAGCTCGATGAAGAAATAGAGAAAATCCTTAGCTCAAAATAGCAATAATATTGATTTATTTTTTCTGCCATCATTTTTCTGTCCTACCCACCATCAGAGAGTCCGTTGAAGTAAATTACCTGAGAGAGAAGCCTTAGAGTGTGTAAGATGGTATGTTAGTGTTGACATCTGTTGAACAACCAGGATCATTTCCACTGCACCTATTTAGTGAATCAGAAACCATAGGCTTTTTCTATATGCCTGCAATATAATTTTATAAATGGTTCTATGTAGTTTCTTCTTCAACATATGCTATAGAAGTTCTCTGTAGTCTATATAATTAATGTATTTCAATCACTAATTACGTAACCAAAATTTTTTGTGATAATTTTATTTGTTTTAAAAAATTATTTTAGAATGGTATTTTATGAAGTTTATTTTCTTTTTGGGTGTTTCAAATGATTTTAAAACAATATTAGAAAAAAAAAAGTAAACTTGTTATTGTAGAATTAAAAAAAAAGTATTAAAATTTTTAATCTTCTAAGAAAACAATTTTTAAAATGCCTAGTCCGCTACACTTATTGGGCTTTAGCCCAAGTCCATCTATTCAAAGACAATAAATAGCTCCTCTTCCGTCTTTACTCTTTATTCTCTCCTTCCTCCATTTCTACCGAGTTGTCGACTCAACCAGTTCTGTCACTTGACTCACTGCGAAACCTTAAGCTTGGAGCCAAAAGAAAAATGTCTAGAGACTCAGAAAAAGATGAAGAGGAGGTTCCATCGAAGAGAAATTCTAGGAAAGAGCGAGAAAATTCTGATGTAAACTTGGAAAAGGAGAGAAAGCACAGTAATAATTCGAGAAGGAAAGGGCGAGAAAGCTCTGGTTCGGAGGGAGAGAATGAGCGAAAACACAGGAAAAGCGGTAGGAGAAAGAGAAAATCACGGACGCGATACAGTAGTGATGAAGATTCCGATTCCAGTTCGGGCTCTGAGGATGATGAGTCGGAATATTCCGCTTCTGATTCGGAGTATTCAGATTTCAAGTCGGAAAGCTTGAGTTCTGGGGAGTCTGAGAGTGAGGAAGACAGGAAGAGGAGGAAAAGGAAGGAAAGGAGGAGGAAAGAGAAGGAGGAAGAGAGGGAGAGGGAGAGAAGAAGGAGAGAGAAGGAGAGGAAGAGGCGGAAGAAGGAGAAAGAGGAGAAAAGAAAGAAAGAGAAGGTGAAGAAAAAGAAGGAAAAGAAAGAGAGAGGGAAGAAGGGAGCGGTGACGAATTCATGGGGAAAGTATGGTATTATCAGAGAAACTGATATGTGGTAAGTGATTTTTCTTTTTTCTACTTATAAAATCTCCGGTACAAATGTTTACTTACCGTTGTAACGATGTGATCTAAAGTAGATCTTAGTGGTTGTTGTTCATTGATCTTTTACTTTGGTTTTACATGTGAATTATCTGTGCCTGCGTAAGAAAAGGACAGAGTATATGTATACATGCCATGTAGGTTTGTAATTATATATGTTTGCAGAATTTGAATGAAATTTGATAAATTTGAGCATCAAAAGTTTCCAAATGGTCGTTTTGAACTTTTTCCAAATTGGACATAAACCATATAAAATTAGAGAAGAGTAATAGATTTTATCAAAATGATTCAGAAATACTAAATACTAATTCAATGAATAATGAAATTCAAATATACGTGAGTTAAGTAGTGACTAGCGGGAAATTGCTTTTAGTTGGGTTGTCAGAATCAGAGGATTCTTACTTCTGTTTCAGAATTGTTCTCTTCTGCTTTACAAGAAGCAGAAGGAGTGAAAAGAATGGAAACAACTCCTGACAAAAATTCAAACCTACCCTAAAAAAGTTGCTTTTCCATCATATGTGATACACGGAGAGAGTTGCCAATATGTTTTAAAAGAGAGTAATACTAATGCTCAATAGTGACTACCATTTTGCCACTGTTATTGCTGAGGAGGTATAGACAGTAGGTTATCAACTTTTCCCTCTTGATTGTGATTTCTGGTCTAATTTTTCACGTTGTAGAATTTGTTGGAAGATGCCAATTGCCATCGTACCACAACCTCTGGAATCTTGGGAGATGAAGGTAGGTGTGGGCAGAAGAAAGGTGGCCACTTCTTTCTATTTATTTGATCTATGACTTTGGTTGGGAAAAAACGATAGACTTTAAACAACTGGGGTTGTTGTTGAAAGGGTTGAAACATATCATTTTGCACGTTTTTGGATGGTTTCATTTCATCATTTGCTCCTTGTTGGACACTTAACAAGCTTTTATTTATGGGAAAACATAGCCTTTCATTTTTACATTTTAGATACTAAATAACTGAAATTGTAAACTTCAGATTGTTAATACGTTGACTGATTGTAGGGTCATGTTTTTAATTTCCTATTGGACACTTTGATTTGTCTTAGACTCTCTGTTCATGGCATCAATTACCAATGCTTATCACAATATCTTTTAAGTTGACAAAGTTAAAAAGTTCTGATTGAAGTAAATTATTAGCCCATTTTTTTAGTTGAATCAATTTAGCAATTAGCTAATTTAGCTGTTATTTCTTGTGAATTAAGGGCCTCCTCTTCCCTTCTGTGAGTGATGTTCTGAATATTACAGGAACAAACGACCAGAGTTCACTGCATGGTTGGCAGAAGTAAAGCAGGTGTTTATTTTGGTCTACTTTACTACTTTGTTCAATCTAATAACAAGTATGATATTTCCTCTTCCCTTTTTGTGGTCCTATGTTCATTTTTTGAGAAAATAAAGTTCCTGACTTATTCACATTATCAGGTGAAATATTTCTGCATATTCTTCACATGAAATATTATTCTTGTTTCTGTTATGAAGGGGATGATGAAATTGGTTTTTCATAACAAATTAGATTAAATTTCTTTCATGCTTGTTGGACGATTTCTTTCTTTTTCCTTAAAAATATTGCAGCAAATATTTTTCCTTCATCTATTGGTTTTCTAATTTACATTTACATCATGATCATGTGGGATATCTTACTATATTGTAATTGCTGGCGTATTTCTAACAGGTTAATCTTGAGAATCTCTCTAATTGGGAAGAAAAGCAGATGTTCAAAGAGTAAGTACATAAACTTGCTTTTTGACATGTTTACACTATGAACTGTTATGGAAAAGAACTCTAAGATGCTTGCTTTTTTTCTCTCACTCTTGCTTTAATTGATATATTGACTCACATTATGCACATGTTAACTCTGATTTGTGTCTAATTCCTGATATGCAGATTTATGGAGGACCACAACACAGCTACATTCCCCTCCAAAAAGTATGGTTCTGCATTGTTTTTACACGTTTTTGTGCTCACTTTTGTAGATAAGAAATAATCTAGGGCCACTCACTTATCATTTATATCCTGGGAATATATTTTGGTCCTCTGATTTATCTTTTTTGAGCTCATCAAGGTGAACTGCATGTTGTACAACGCACATATGGATTTCATATTTTAATGAATTGTAATTTGTACGTTTATAAGGGTTGACAAATGCTACAATATCTGTGTGGCAGGTACTACAACCTTGATGCTTACCATAGGCATCAAATAGAAAAAGAGATGAAAAAGGGTTTTAAGAAGTTCCAGGCAAAAGAACGTACTGTTTTTAATGATGAAGAGCAGCGGAGGTATGTTTCTGCGCATGCTACTTTTACTAATTTTAATTTAAATTGGTTCCCTTTTGGCAATCTTTTTCTTTTTTTTAACTTACATTTACTGTTACTTTTATCTGTTTGCTGAAGAAAGCAACAATTTGGCAATCCCCCCCCCCCCCCCCCCCCCCCCGGTTTTTTATACACGAGTTTTCCAGTAACCCCATAACTTTTTTTCCCACTTTTTCTGTCTGTTGTTTTTCATTTGCTCAATCTGCCATATATTAAATGACTTGAAGCTTTCATCACAGCAGTGGACAATGGGATATACCGATTATGGGATTGTCGTACATGGTGTGTATGACAGTGTGTCAATCAAGTATATGTTACAATGAACACCTTGGACCTTTTTAGTTTATTTATTTTCTTTTCTCTTTTCTATCTTCTCTTTTTAATTTTTAATTTCTTTCTTTGGGTCAAGGTAAATATAGTTTAAACAATTGCAGTTTTTCCTTTTGAACAAAGTTTGCTTCTGATGTAGTGTAAGAAATTTTTACGGAATCCTTCCATTGTCAGCAAAAGTGAAGTGCTATAGCATGGGCTATAAATGTCATCAATTTTGAATTATTTGGATAGTGAATGTCAATAATAGCACAATTACTTCCCCCTTTTTCTGAACCACAGTTTTGATGTGATGATTGGATGAATGCACCAGTAGCAAGGATTTATCCTAAATTGCATTCAGTTAGGAATTACTTGTTGTAAAAGAATTACAGATTAAGATATTGCATTCGAAGAGTAGGCATTGGAGAATGGTACATGAAATTTTGGTCATTATGGGTTGAGATGTGTTTTATCCTTTTCTCTATGTCCTCTCACAATTCTTCTGTCCCAAAGCAACAAGGGCCTGACTACTATGCGAATGTGTATGTGCATATGTGCACCCACGTGTATGCAAATTGCGAATTAATCAAAAAGAAAATAGAAAAGGAACTGATGAGCTGTCCTTTTACTGCCAGTAAACTTCAGCTGTGCAGGGTGTAGTTTATATAATTGGACATCAAATTCTAAAAGAGTTAGTGCCCTTGCCAGTAAAATTGTTTTCTTTTTTTTCTGGTACACACGACTGTTGACCCAAATTTCTTCGACTGCTCCATTATTGCGTTTTGATAATTAATTGTATTGAACTTATAGGCAAGAATTACAGCAAGCACGTGAAAAGCACAAGGAAGAACAAGTGATAGCTTTGAAGAGCTCCATGCAGAGTGGAATGGTTAGTTTTTACCAAATATCTTTTATGATGATTTCGAACAGTATGTCATTTGGTTTATCAATATCAAAGTCTTTTGTTTTTAAACATTCCTATGCCCTAACTTACAGGCACAGGCAATGAAAGAGCAAGCTCAACTCAGGGAGGAGATGGCTTACCAGTACAAGCTTGGAAACTTTGAGGCGAGTGTTACAAACTAAACTCTTTTTGAACTTTTGACGCTTGAATTTTAGTCTTTCTGAGGTTTTACTCAGCTGCAATTTTATCACTCTAGGCCGCTGCTGCTATCCAGAGAAGATTGGACCCCGATGCTTCCATATAATAGTATTTGGATGTAGTTTACTTGGAATCAAAGAATTAGGTGATATGGTCCCGGTCATGTGAGGATCATGAGAATCTCAATTTATGCTCCTTGTGGATCTTTTGGCTTTGGGAATTGCATCTTTTGAGTGTGGGATATATTTTTGCCAATGGATGGGTTAAAATTTCATTTACTGACATCTTATATGAGTTGGGCGGCAACTCCTATTTTGATCAATTTTTAGTGGTTTGAGTATTACGTGCTACAAATTCTATGTAAAATAAAATTCAAAATTCAGCCTCTGATTAGAGCTTTATTATTTTGAAGGATCTGTTTGCTTCGGTGAAAATTGTTTTTTTTTTATTCAAAAAATTTTTTATGAAATTTATTTTAGAAAAAGAATTAACTTTTTGGTGTTTGAATAAAATGGAGAAAATAATTTTCTCTTATTTGGTATATTATAGGAAAATGTGTTTTATTTTTGAAAATTCATGTTAAAAGTATGAACTTTTTAAACTAAAACTAGTCGCATAATAATTTTCTTTTTAAATTTTAATCATATAATATTATTTCTCATTAAACATAATAGAGCAAATTGTTTTATGGTATCTCTATGAAATTTTATTGTGGTATTATTATAAAATTATTTGATTCACTAAATATTAAAAAATATTCATAATGTAATATTTTAAAATATAACATCTCTACAGATATTTGGATAAAATTAGTTAAAATATTATTTAAATAACTTTAAAATAATATATCATAATAATATTAAAGACAACTGAAAATCTACTGATGTATTATTTTAAAATATTATAAGAACTCTAAAAGTATTATAAAAATTTATAAAAATATTTTTATAATATTAATTATATGATATAAATTTATTGTACTTAATCTTGTAATTTATTATTATTTTAAAATAAATACATATTTAATTTAATTTAATTTAATATTTTAAAATAAAATTTTTAATGTTTAAAAAGCATGACCATATATGAAATTGCCTGAATCACTGATGGTCAAAAGCGGCGAAAAATGGAAAACTATTTTTTAAAATAGTTGTTTTCGGTTTTCTAAAAGTTTCATGAAGTTGCATCAAGACTGGTGTTTATTTTTCTCATGATGGAAATTGGGTGTGAAATTGCTCATTGCTCACTGCTCACCACGAATCGGAATCACTCATCGGACCAATACTAAATTTTTTGCTGGCGATTGCATGTATAGTGATAGTATACTTAAACAGCCATGTAACTATAAGAATTCTTCCACAGATCGAAGCTCCTTAGATATTGTCACTTGTTTCTATGCAAAACGACAAGCTACAGTGTTTAGAGACCATCGGTAATAACGACAATTCTTTCAGAAACCGGAGTTCTTCTTCTGTATCATACCAAAAACCAGTCTCCACTGTCACTGTCTTCAACACTTTCCCATTCTTCAGAATATAAGCAACTATTTCAAGCTCCTCCTCGGTGCCTTGACAATCCTTGAAGTTAAACACGCTAAGATGGGAAGAAAGACAATCAGGGACAAATGTTGGGTTCCCCAAGAATGGAGGACGATAATTAGTACTGTGAACCTAACAACAAGAGACACAAAAAGCCAATCAGAGAACATGAGTAAACAACAGAAAGATCAAAATTTGAACCTTTAGAAGTCAACAAACCTCCAAAATCGCCAGAGCCTCAAGCTTAGGGCAATGTCCAAGTAATGTAATAAGGAATTGAAAGTCAGGGTACATAAGAGTTAGCTTTAGATGAACCAAATTGCGAAATACCGGAAGACGATGTAGGGTATTAATGATGTTTTTGTCTATCTAGAAAACAATACCAAACTAATCATAAGAAATAGTACACATACCCCACAAAGAATAGCATATGTAACTAAGGAAAACGAAGATATTGATTTTAACAAGAGTAAAAAGATTCTTAAGGTGATCGTATCTATATTAAGTAGTCTGTCTTAAATTTGTTATTGTCAAACTTATATGAATCTCAACAATTTTTGCATGGTCATTGAATTAAGGTTATAAGATAAGATAGATAAGCTCACTGTTAAGTCCACGCTACGCAAAGATAGAAATTTGACGTTATGGAAGGCTTGAAGAAGGCTGCATACTACATGGAAACGATCATACAGATTAACCTTGTTAATCTTGGCTTCTACCAAATTTTTCAGGTCCCCAAGCACACATTGGTCAATGTCAGCAGATTGCATATCAATGTACTCAAGAGACGGGGTGTTTATTTTGAATTCGTCAATTGAAGAAAACCCAGACCTGATCTTTAACCTCTTCAATGAAGGCACATATATTTGGATCGGTGGCTGTTCATCTCTATCAGCAAGTCGTATAGACAAATTTTCAAGAACTGGGCATCCCGAAAGAATCCTCAAACAAGAATCACAACCCAAATAAACGTGCCACAGATGCAGAACTTTAAGCGAGGGAAAGTGAACAGGGTAAGAAATGTCCAGATTCATGTGGCCATCCAGTTTCAATGTAACGAGGGTTTTACAAGTGAATAATCTGCGGGGCAAATCGAGATATGGAGCAGAACCAACGAAAAGCGTGAGCTCCAACTCTTCAACGTTGGAAGCTATGGCAGCAGAAACCCAAGTGTTGATATTCACTGAGTTGCAACCGTCTTTTTCGTTGAGGCTGGTAAGGCGAAAACTTCTGATGAATGGTGTTTTTCGTAGAATGAAGACTCTGTTGATGGTATCAGAAAGCCTCGTACGGGGCTTGTCATCTTGTACAGGAGCCGGGTTTCTAGTAGTTTGGTTGTGGCGAAAGTCAATATCAGGGGCCCATGTCCAGAGTGATCTCCAACTACTTGACAAAACACTTGTGGCGGCAGCTTCTTCAGTTCGGAGAAAGGAAAGAATGTGACAGAGGAGTTCTTCCGGTAGATTGCTAATCCTATCAATTCCTGCTAAATCTGCTTCAGCCATTGTAGATTCTGGGTTGGCCATGCTTTCAGAACAGAGTAAATACCAATGGACGCGGCGACTAGAGCAGTTTCTCCGTTTGCAGTGCTTTCCACTAATAAATTTAGCTTTCGAGAAGAGGAGTTATAGTATTCTAATGGGTTTCTTCTAAGTTCAACATATGATTTACAGGTTTCAGTATTCCAATGTACGTGTTTCTATTTCTAACATATTATTTTAATTTAAATAATAATAGATTATATGTATTTACAATAATATTTATGACTTAAACAAGTCTTAGTGTTTTGGTGTGCTTCTAAGTTCTAACATATAATTTTTAATTTTTAATACACTGATAATAAATAATTATTTAAAAATTTATAATTTTCTATTATATCTCACCTTAATATTAAAAATGTTAATATACATGATTTTAAGAAATTTATGTCCTAATGTGTTTTTGACATATAATTTTCACTTAAGTATTGAGCACTACTTCGTAATTTTAAGATTTAGAATTCATTGATCCCATTTTATTATTATTTTATAAAACTTTCAATGTTGTAAGAATATAAATATAAATAATTAAAAATTAAATTAAAATTTTATCTTTTATTAACAATAACAAAAAATATTTAAAATATAATTTAATATTCTATAACTGTTTTTTATACAAATTTAATTTTTTAATATTATTTTGAAAGTATTTGAAATAGTGAAGAAAATTGTATTTGATCATGCACAAACACTTTGGCAAAAAAAATTATATAATGGATAGTATCAATGTGATGTAGGACACTAAGTTATAAAAGGAGATTAGATGTATTTAGTTTTGTTTATATTTTCTTTTCTTTTTATTTATCTTTTTAATTTATTATTTATTGATTTATTTAATTATTTTTATTAAATAATATTTTATTTTATTTTATTTAAGTGCAGTGAGTTCTTAGTAATTTAAAATAAGATTAAGAGTCTTTTTCATTTAAATTAGGATACCACAATTTATAAAATTTATTATTAAGGATGTCAAATTAGATTTATTGATAATTAATAAAGTTATAATTTTTTTAAAAAAATCTTTATTTTTTTAGTAAATTTCAAATTTAAAATAATTAATTTTTGTTAATTTCTATGTCTCTCTACGTCACAATGTGAGGTAGCAATCAATCTTTAGGTGAGTAAGACTATCAAATAAATAAAAAAACCAATGTTAGTTACATTGGTTTAAAATTATAATTGGGTCTAGTAATTTTTATTTTTATTTTTGATTTATCATTTAAAATTATAATGCCAATTTCGTACATAAATTTCATGAAATTAAAAAATAATTAACTAATGTTTTTTTTTTTAATTCTTGACCTGAACCTTAAAAATTGTAATTTTAAGAGCTTAAAATAAAAAACACTTACATGATCTCTTAGTTTATTCTTATAATTTTTTTTAATTTCACCAAGATTTTTTGACTACCTAATTTTGAAAATTTTAGATATATAAATTAGATAAAAATATATTATATGTATATGAAATTTATAATTATATGGAAAATATATATACAATAGAATTACACTAATTTTAAATGAATATATATATAATTATTAAATTAACAAATAGAATTACACTAATTTTTAGATCCAGCTAATTTAAATTATTCCAATATTTATATTTGTCATTCAATTTATTTTAGACTTCACTAATAAAAAAAGTTTACAAAAAAACATTTCTACGCTTTCCAATATCTCTTCTTAGTTCTTATTATAATTAGTTTTATAAATAAGTAAATATTGTTTTTACATTGGAGTATTGGAGTGCAGTTTTTGGTACAACCATTAAAAAATTGTTATAGTCAGATATTCCATAATTTTGATGAGGTATTGTAGCACTATGATCCTTCTTATTTTTTCACTTTATCACAAACTCTTATTTCTTGTATGAAAATTAAATAAAAAAATAACAGCAGAAAAGAATTTTTTTCTCAATTTTCAAATTGGCTCCTATGAGATTTCTGGTGTTCCAAACATATTTTATTTTTGATGTAACATAAATTAAGAAAAAAGCCATAAATTAAGAAAAAAGATGGACATATGTTTATAAAAAATGCATCATAAATTTAAATAATGAATTATATTTTTTTAATTCTAATTTTGCGTCCCAAAATAAAATTTAAATTTCTAAACCAATTCTGATTTCGGATCCAAACAGAGCCTTAATGTCTTATGAGATTAATTATGGGAATTAATTACTAACTTATGTATATTGTCAGCACTCATAAGTGTAAATGGATTTTTAAATATAGTCCTTCACTTCAACATGGAAGCTTTCATAGCTCAGTTGGTTAGAGCACCCGTTTAGTAAGCGGGAGGTCTTGAGTTCAACTCTCAATGAAAGCAAGTTTCCATTATATTTTTTAAATATAAAACCCCGGATAGCATAGAAAATCTTAATATAAAAATATAAAAAATATACATTTAATCACGTGAAAAAAAAAACTTATTGCTAAAACACCAATTAGGACAGTACTGTGGTAGATAGCTGCACGAGCTTTTTAATATAAATTGTACATAATTATAGTTGACAAGTGATCCTTGAATGTATTTTCTAATGTTATTTGTTACATAGTTGAGGATTTATTTAATATTGTTTCTACAAAACTCATATATAACTCATATTTGTTGGTAGTTGGTAACTATCAGATTGTATATATCAAGCCTTCCTTCAATTATTAATAGGATTATCACGTGACACATAGTTAAATAATTAATAAAGTTGTATTAGATATAACTACTATTTTTTTCGTTTTAAATTATTTATTATTTTAAGAGTTTTATTTTATTTAAAATTATCTGTCGTTTTATATTATCGATGAGATATTAATTGTTATTTTTTTAATATTACATTTATTTATTATTATCTTCTATAGAATAATAACAAAAATTTAAATTAACTTTAATAAAGATGCAATTCATTTTTGTTAAAATTAAAACTATTTAATTATTTTATTAATTCTTGTGCCATTACCTAAAATAATTTAAAACAGATGGAATAACTAATAAATAAACCCAATCCAAATTCACCATAATAATTTGGAATTGTGACATATATTTGGCATGTTTAATTAATTAAGGCATATTAGTTTTATTATAAATCCATCGTTTTCTTTAGTCTTGTGCGGATGTGTTTCCTTTAAAATTTTGGATTGGTTATAATATTAACACACTTTAGGTTAATATTATGGTATATTTTTGGTTTCTTTATCAATATGTCATTAACTTGTTTTATTTATGCTTAATTAAACGTTCAATCCATGTAGTTTAATCAATATTTTATTTGATTTTTACATTTTTATAACTAAATTTAGACTGTTGCCTTTTTTTCTTCTCAAAATTTAGACTTTCCTATTCTAATAACTCTTAAAAACTCAAACTATTATTCAACTTGTTTAATAGCACAAACATTTTATATTTTTAATTTTATCAAAACTTTAATATTAAAAAAATAATTTTATCAAGTTTTTAAGATATACCTTATAATTTTATTAATTTGAGCTCACTTAATAAAGTCATAATAGTGAGTGCATCGACTAAACAAAAAATAATTAAAACTTTAAGAATAAAACAAACTTGATGAAGTTATAAAAATTAAATATTTAATTAAGCCTTTATCTATTATTTAATATTTATTTTTGAGAGTTTAATATTAATATTATTTTTTATTTGAATTATGAATATACTGTAAAAGTGTTTTAAATTAGTAATTAAATAAATTATAAACAAATTAATCTTATATCTTAAACTTTTTTTAATTAATCTTGGTTCGCTAACCAGAAGAAAATCATATGCCTTGCTAGCTAATTATACTGTTACGCTATTTCGGATTTTTCCCGTTAGTCAACAGGTGTGATATGTGACGTCTTTATCTTTTTGTATTTTGCTAATTTTTTATATTTTTATGGTTTATGTAATTTATTTAATATTTACTACTTTCTCAGCTTGCATCCTTGGCTACTCAAGCTGGTTTTTATAGTGACTTGTAAAAGTAGCGAGCTTTCGTAGTAGATCACAGGAAGAGAGTCAGATCTGGGTAGTTTCTGAGTCTTCCTTCACGTCCATGGCTTCCAAGCTGTTAATCATCACAGTCTTCGTCTTTGACTTAATTGCTATTGGACTTGCTGTGGCAGCTGAGCAGAGAAGAAGCACTGTCAGTATCCATATTTCAATCTCGTTCATTTCTTCCTATTTTCTCTTTGTTTCTTCTCTTGCTATAAATCTTCGTTCGAAATAAGGATCTGGGTTTCTTTTCAATGATGTTTTTGTTTCTGGGTTTGTAAAGTTTCATAGAATCAATTTGAGGGAAAGGATCATGGATTGTTTTTGTGGAAAATCAAGGAAACCTAATCCCAAACCTTTTCCGTTCCTTTGTCTTGATTAGATAGTGGAAATTTAATGTTGGATTTTGTGTTTGCATAAAGGCTTTAAAGAAACTGTTCTCTGTTTGTGCGGTTAACTCCAGTTCCCCCTAATTTGTTTATTTCTGGATGTGTACTTTCCATTGTGGTATGAATCAACTTTATAGGTTAAACTCTCTCGAATAGTTTGTCTTAATTAATGTCACTTTGTATTTGCATAACAAAAAACCTTCGTTTACTGACTTTCTCACCAGCCAGACGATGGGGTAGTGATTTCCTTGACTAAATTTGCAAATAGACCTCCAGATCTGTTCATAATCATGCGTATAATTCTCCTGTTTGTACCCAAGAAGAAGTGCTATGTGATGGAAAACGTCAGATCTTTCTTTTACTCTTGTCTCCGTGGGACTTAGCTGCATATGCATAAAGATAGCTTAAACTCTTGAATCTTGATAATGAACCAATATCAAATTCCTGGAAATAGTTCATTTCAGAATTTTATCACATAAATTCAACCAGGATTTGGAAGAGTTGTCATTCTATTTGCTTCACAATTCACATTAGCTTCAAATATGTCCTTGCAAGTTGCAACTAACTTTGCTCAATTAGTCTATTATAACCCGATCTAATAGTACTAGAAGGTATAGATTGTTCATTGTCAAGGTTTCTTCTGTCCGGGTTGATGTAACTGTAACCCTTGGTTCAAGTGAAGAATTTTTTATGTGGGTATATTCCTAACAAGTACTGTTGGCTGCACTGATTGGTGAATCAATTCAGTGTCTTTGAAGCCGAGGATCTGGTTTCCTAAATTTTTCACTCAGTACTTGTATATGTTTTGGGATCCAATCAAAATTTTGAGTTTATTAGCTCCTACATAGCACAATGATTTTTCTGTGTCTTTGTTGGCAGGCCAAGATTGTTCGGGACAATGAAGTCAACTATAACTACTGTGTCTATGACTCGGATATATCAACTGGCTTTGGTGTTGGTGCATTTCTATTCCTCATGGCTAGTCAAATTCTCATAATGGTGGCAAGCCGTTGCTTCTGTTGCGGGAAGCCTCTGAGCCCCGGAGGTTCAAGGGCCTGTGCAGTTGTCCTTTTCATAATCTGCTGGTATATGGTCATTCTTCACAAAATTGGGGATACTTATCTCAAGTCTCAATTAAATGCAGAAAATTCCGAATTTTTTATATCCTGCAAAACTGGTTAACCTTGTTTAACAACCACACACCTAATTGAACTATCTATTTACTGGTAACTTTTGTTGTATTGAACTGATTGTACTTATTTTGCAACTCTTTCAGGGTGTTTTTCTTCATAGCCGAGGTATGCTTGTTGGCAGGGTCCGTGAGAAATGCCTATCACACTAAATACAGGACTATCTTCTCTGAAAACCCTCCTTCTTGCCAGACAGTTAGGAAGGGAGTTTTTGCTGCAGGTGCCGGTTTCGTTTTCTTCACTGGCATAGTCTCTGAGTTCTACTATATGAACTATTCAAGGGCCAGGGAAAGCTTTCAACCGTATGGTGGTGGAGAGACTGGTGTGGGTATGGGAACCTACAAGTGAGCTTGTTAATTAGATTGTTACTTACAATCAACAGACGTCAATAGATATGAGTGTCTGGACTTTAGACTCTGCAGCATATTTGCTTATTCCATTCTGGTAGTTAGTTGTGTATCTTGTATTAAGGTTTTAGTTTAGCACTATAGCTAGTGTACTAGAATATATGCGTTGTATTTTACAATTCTTTTGTTATTATTATTATTATTGTTATTTTGGGATACCCTTGTGTCTCTGTTGCAAAGTTTTTCCTTCCATGGCATATACCTATAAATAAGAGAAATTACGTCTTCTTATATTCTCAGTTGTTTCTATCAGAGTGTAGTTAATTATATATAGCAGGATCTTTGCTTGGTAGCAGCGGTTCAGCAATGCAAGCGTAGGAATATATGCATTTCAGCCTCGAAAGTTAGAATAAAGAAGATCGCTTTTCCTTACCCATCCGCCGGGATGGTTTTGTGCTTTTGAATAATTGTTTAAGTAGAAGTGATTTGAAAAAAAAAAAGTATTTAGTGGTTAAATGTAATTATATAAAAAAAATTTTAAAAAATAAATATTTAATGTTTAAATGTAATTATAAAAAAATAATTATACTTAAAAAATATATTGAGTTTAAATATATAAATATAAAAATATTTTTTAAATAATTTATAAAATATTTTAAAAATATATTGAAATATATTTGTTCAAATAAGTTTTTGCTCTATCATTACATTTATTTTTTTAGAAAATATAAATTATGACTTTTAAAAAAACTATGTTTTCTTACTTATTTAAAAAAAATACTAAAAGTAAGTTTTTCCAACCATCCATAAATCAAATAATCACTTTTTTTTTTTAAAAAAAAAAAGCTACCTCTACTCAGAAAAAATTGTCCCAAATTAGCACTGTTAAAATGGGTGGGCCGGACTTACTCAGGTTACAAGAAAAATATATCAGGTTGGGCCCTTTTTTGTTGGGCTTCTATTTCAAAGCCTTATCCTGGCCCTCCAGAATTTTAAGGCCTAAGCGGGCTTAAACATGCTTAAAAGGGCTTAATTAAAAAATTAAAAAATTAATCACAAAAATGAACAAACACATATTCTAAATTAATCAAATTGTGATCAACAATATTTGGTCTCTTCCCTTCTAATCATAAAAAATAGAAATTTGTAAATAATTGAAATTAAAAATAAAATGCATGACATAAACTGATTCTGAATACCTAGTGTTGATTTATATAACATAATTATTATAATTAAGAAGTTTTAATAAATCATAATGGTGCAACATATATATTGACCCTAATTGTTTAATATCGTACCATTTGAATCAAACCACATAATAAATAAGTTAAGTTTATAAGTTATAACAAAATTATTGTAACGAATATATATATATATATATATACACACATACACACATACATTAATTGGGTACTGGTTACATTAATAATAGATCTTTGGATGATGTTGTATGTAATCAGTAGTAGAAACGTAATTGTTTAAATAAAAATTGTGTGATTTAGATAAGTTAAGATACTCCAAATAATTAAATACAATTGTATAATAATAAAAATTTGTAAATAATTCATAAAAATTGTGTTTAATTTATTTGTTAATTAGGACAAAAAATTAATATAAATTGATATAGATATAGATATAAATTAATATAAATATATATATATATATATATAAAGATAAATTGTTTAATTTATATACTATTTAGGATAAAAAAATTATTAAAAAAAATTCGAGTTGGCAGACTAAGCCCGACTAAAATATAAGTGGACCTGAATATATTTTGGCCTTGAAAATTAAGATCTAAATCCTACCATAACTTTTTAAAAATGAGTCAGTTTGTCGAATCGGACTTAAAATTGATAATGTTATCCAAACGGATAGTATATCCACAAAACATGCTGCCTTACCCATCTATATCCACAAAACATGCTGAGGCAGTCTTTTTTTTTTTCTTTTTGGTCTGTTTATAAAGAATGCATATAAAGTTATGGTGGAGATATGGTAAGCACCATCTATAGAATCCTTATGACTGATTAGGAGGTCTTAAGATGGAACTATCCAGTGTTGAGAGCCTGAAATACGAACCACGCTACTAATGTGACTACCAATATGACAAATCAAGAATGTTGGTAAAATCAGGAGATTCATGTCACAATAATTCAATCTTGACCCCAAAACAATGCTTATATACACAGTTTTTTTTAAATAATTATATCAGAGTTAACCAAACAATTATATACACAAATTTCAATTTTTTTAAAACTTACCAAATACCTTTTTTTTCAAATAGTTTAATCTACACAAACACCTTAATTATTACTTTTTATTCCAAAAAACTAAACTGATGTATCTTAAAATTTGAACAACTAATTCTTATAAGACATGCCAAGAATCTGTTGGGAAAAAAAAAAAAAAAAGCTTAGAAGGAAAGGTGACTAAGCGAGAACTTTGTGCTGGGGCCGCTTATAAAGTATATCAAGTTATCAACACAACTAAGGCTGCGTTTGGGACAGCTTTTGCTGTCCCAAAACTGCTTTTTTTAAAAAAAATAAGTGTTTTTTTTTTATTTTGACCGTTTGTATGAGATTATTTTCATAAGTGTTTATTTTAAAAATAAGCAGAAATGCTGCTTTTTTTTGAAGTAGGAAAATATTACTTAAAAAATAATCAGGTTCAACGGAAGAGAGAGAAAATTTTGTAAACCAATATACTCCTTAAATATTTCATAAATTTTTTAAAAAGTACTTTTATATGTCATTTGTAGTAATTTTACATATTAAAAAATACTTTTATATTTTTACATCCAAATACACAACATTTGTTTTTTTCAGTAAAATCACTTCTACGTAAGCCTATCCAAACATTAAATACCTACTTTTTTTAAAAAAATCACTTTTATTTAAAGCATCTGATTAAAAGCACAAGCCCATCCAAACTGCCCCTAAGTCAGTAAAGTACTTTATCAGGTTGCTTTTTGAAATTTTTGCTTTGCAAATCATGGTCTTTTTCCTACGAAAGAGTTTTTATTGAAAATGCAACAGATTCAGCGATGAGTTATTTGTCATGTAATTCCACAAGAATATGCAAGCACCAGTTTGAGACTGTTGTTAATATGAGTTTGAAAGGATTGAGTTTAGATGACCGCTGGTACTAGGAGATTAGCAAGGAGGTTTTCTGCTCACTGGTTTTATGATGATATCAAGAAGCTATAAGCAACCATAATCAACCAACTTAGTGAATGGCACTTCTGAGTTCTAACTATTCAACTCTACTTTCATTCAAAACATTAATTCACTAAACCCTATAAGGGGGTTGACTTAGTGAAGAGGCGAACATGTATAGATGTCCGGTCACATATTAGAATATTAATTTTATCATTTTTTGAGACTTACATAGAGATTAATTGACTGTAATACTATAAATATATATATATATATATATATATATATATATATATATATTAATCTACTTGCCAATCTATTTCATAAATTTATTCCTTGAATGGTCCCTAAAAATTTTTACTTTCATCATTCAAGTGTGTGGCTATCTGTAATCATCTTGCTATTACTCTACACAGACCAATAAACCATGTACATGCTAATCTTGAAAGTTGAAACCTATTTACTTTTAAAAATCAAGAAACATCCTAAGATGCTACCTATTTGCTACTCAAATTTACATTTGATTACTACTTCCTAGTGTTATTAACCTAAAAACCAAGTGCCAAATGGACCCCAAAGATGAGGAAATGAGCATATGATAGATGTTGTGTTCATAATAGTTGCCGGAAACTCCTTCCTTCGTAGGTAACCTTTCTTTTCTGCAAACCCCATTTTGATCACAAGACTTCCTTAATAATATAACAGTCCAATATATACTTTCCAGAAAGGTATTAGACGCACAGTATGGATAAAAGAATAGTAGGTTTCCTGAGTGAATTCAAAATGATATTTTCTTTTCTACTTTCTGATTAATTAGGTAACTTAAAAGTTTTTGTACCTTGTTTCATGTTTGGTTTATACTGCTTGGCCTTTTTTATACTGTCAAGAGATCAGTAAGTGACTTGGTTTTCCGTCATCCAAAAGTTCATTGGGCAAGAGTAGACTAAATTATAGAACGAATAGAACTTTTTTTTTTTTCTTTTACTCTAGATTTTAAGTATCCATCAATATATTGCAGGACCCATTATGCATTGTTTTGACTATTCTAAGTTCTAACCCTTGTTTGTTTTACATCCCTTAAGAATTAACAATGCCTAAAAAAAATCTAATACAGAGAGACCTAATACTTGGATCCTGCCAGCTAAATTCCCACATCCTGTTTTATGTAATAAATTATATCTTTAATTTTTAATTACCCATCAAACTTATTATGCAATTGTTTTATCCCACTGTGCTATACAAAAACATATCAAAACATGACTCTGATAATTTGTTCATAATTAATTAAAGAACAAGGACATTTGAGTTTGCTGAACTGAAAACAAATAAAAAATGATATTCGGTGATTCTTCTAATTTTGTCAAGAGGCCAATTTCTGCTTTTATGTTTCTGTCCGGCTGTTTCTTCTCTTTTATCTTTTAAATTTAATCGGAGGAATAGTACAGTGCACATGCATGCTTTAAACAAGCTAGAAAAAAATGAAAGGTTGTCCTCTTAACTTTTATAGCTTGATATTAATAGCTGCCACACAAGCCCACCTCACTTTCCATCACTCACCAGTCACCGGTTAGATCTCTTTCTTCCAACAGCTCTGGTTCACTCTTTAGAACTGCATGTAAAACAAGAATTAATTAAACCCAGAAAAAGTTCTCATCTTCTTGCTTTTGAAACTCTAAAATTCAATTTAAAAGTTACAATATTCAGATCTCATGACGAAGAAAATTGTTTTTTTTTACTGAAATTAAAAAGGGGGATTATCCTAGAAAATTTTAACCAAGTTGAACTTAATTAAAACTGCCTAAAATATATTGAGATTATTATTAAGTTTTGGTGTCCATGTTTATTTCTCAAATGAATAATCTGAAATAATGCAGAGAACTTAGCCAAACTTCAGCCGCTTCAACATCTGAGTTGCTTGAAGATTGAAATGCTTGCAAATAGGAAAATATTCTTACAACTGTATGCTTGCGCATGTGCTTTTATGAAAGAGTTTGTACTAAGAAGCAAAACCAAGCCAAAGTAGCAGTTGGTGCATATATAAAAGGAGGACTAAAGATACAACCATTTTCTTCGTTCTCAAGCTTAACCAGCAAAGTGTGAGGACATGAGCTTCCAGATAGCTAGCAACTCAATTCTCACTCTTATAATGTCTTATATATATATATATATATATATATATATCCAGCTATAAAGATGGAGGACATCATGAGCTAGCTACAAAAAAGTGTAGCCAGTAATTGAAGAAAAATATAAAAATAGTTTTGTTTAATCTTGTACTTTACTTAATTTTATAACCTAAAACTTAGGCTATAAACTATAATATGTAAAATATTTTTCCAAATTTATGAAAACTTATATTTCAAATACTTACTGGGTAAGCATTTATTTTAATAATTCATTCAAATGAGGCCTAAAAATTGTTATGCATAATGTTTGCAGAACTAGTTAAGTTTTTGGTTCTCAATTTCAATTTTTTTTAAGGGATTCAACGTTGCCTGCTAATGATTTAGTAAAGCATCTATAAGAGTAGGCATAGCCAATAAAATGCTGGCATGTCATTGGCTGTGGATATGGACTTTCTAGGAAGCAACCCATTAATAAGAATATTGAGTTAATTATCAAGAAACACATGGAAGGATTACTAAAAGTACCAAGTTACTGGCAACTTGCTCAATTATTAATATCTTGCACATTATAATCTGAATGATACTCATGGCAATTATATAGTGTGTTTGAGCTTCATTAAATCTAAGTCCGACTTACAAAAGCATGTTACATCACTACTAGTTCTTCTTCAAATCTTCTGCTCTTTTATGTTTTCTTTTTTGTCTTCCATTATTTTTTAATCCCTTTTCATAATCAAACAGGCTGTTGAGAATCAAGACATGTGGTGTGTTATGAATTTGTTAATTAGATCTACTCCCTTCTTCTACTGGGTTGGATTTTCAGCTAAATTGTATATAATTTCTCTATTAATAATTAAATGTTGAAACTCATGTAAAGCAAAGCAAAAGAAAAAGCATTCCAAGGTGATATTTATTGGGCAGCCATTAATAGATAGTGGATATCAAGCAGAAATCACTATCTAAAACTTATATATATATATATATATATATATGTATATATTAAAAGCAGTATGGGAGAGGTGGCATATAACCTGCATATAATAACCTGACATGGTTTGAATTGAATGAAAAAAAAAAAAAAGAGCATCAATTATTGACTTTCTCCATCATTTACTTTGAACCAGTTTGATCTTTATAATGACTATGTAAATCAACCTCATATAAATTAAATTATAATTTTTTGTTTCTGTGGCATAAAATATATTGATTATTTAATTTAACTTTTTAAAAGTCTTTTTCCACCATCCAGTTAATTATAATAAACTGCATTTTGCAATGATTGACTGTTCTCCATTAATCCCTAAGTATGACAAACCCAGGATGCTGAAAAAAATAAAATATTACTTTGACCCAATATTGGATCAGTGTCCACAAGGAAGAAGAATTATATGACAGAAATGTTGCAGTAAGTGGAAAGGTATCCAAGAAAGGATGCATTTGGCCCTCCTAATCTGGTCTCCTTTTTGATTCCTTCCCCAATTCTTCAATTTATTTATTTTTTGTTTTCTAGGTTCCAACTGGCCAGTAATAGGTTCCAAAAAATTAGAATATTAATGGTTAATTACTTAAATTATATATTTTTATAGTATATCATCTCAATAGAAGTTAAGAATTTATTTCAGTTGGTACTATTATCCTTTAATAATATCCTCTATACTGAATTGCTTTTGACAAAGAGTGTTCCCTGATGATTGGAGACTGGAGAGTACTGCAATTATATATAAGTTACCCATTACTTTAAACAGGATATCATGGCCTGCTTCACCATGTCACCAATTATTTCTGCTAGTTCTTTAGTTCGTGATAATCACGTGACAACTATCATTTTTAACGAACTTGTATTCAAAAGTCAATTTTATATCTAGTGGGAATAAATAATTTTTTTGAAGAATAAGCACCCAAAAACCAGTTAAATTTCAGAAAATTAATATTAAAAGAATTTATGATACTTAAAAAATTACATGGAAAGTACGTATTTTAATACGAATTTTGAATAACGTAAGCTAAAAATATAATTAAATTGTTGACTTTTGATGTCAAAATCTCAAAAGTCTATGCTAAGTACCAACGTATCATATAGAGAACATGGAGGCAAAAAAAAAATGGAAAGAGAAAACAAAGAACAGATGAATTTAATGGTGACCATGAAATATTAATTGAGAAAAATTATGCAAGATGCCTTTATTAGTTATATATCTCTTCAACTGAACCCATTGAATTCTCAGCCAACAAATAATAAAAAAGAAAGAAAAGAAATGGAGGGAGTGGTTGATAACTTGATTGGCCTGAGGGTCATCTATGGATTCGATTATGCTAGTTTTGATGCTCTCTTGTCCATATGCTTTTGAAAAGGATGTTTCTGAAAGCAGATGGGAGATGGCCCCCAAAGCTACTGAAGATTGATATTATCAGGTGGGGCTGGAATTGACTTGTCCATCAAAATCATTCTTTCCCTTTAATAAAAACGCTAATCTTCATCCTGCAAATATACTTATATACCGCCAATATCTAACCAACCCATGCACCTCAGAAAGAAAGAAAAAGTTCCTTTTATATATATGCTTTGATTATTCCGGTGCCAGTGGCTACATGCACATTAATCTCTCCCTCTCATTTTCTCTTTTAACTCCTGAGTTATAGATACTGATATTAGGAGCCTTTTCTTTTTCTGCATTTATTTGTTTGTTTTTCCCATTATAGTGAAAGTTTTCTCCCTCACAATTAGCAAAAGCTATCAGTTATTAATGTTAGTATAGCCCTTATATACGATCCCGGCCCCCCCCCCCTCCCCCTCTCTATCTTGAGAGAGAATTTAAAGTGGGATGTTTAAAGTTTGAAGCTTTGCTTGTTGGCATAGGGTATGTGGTTGGTCATCCATATCCAAACACAAAGTGCAGGAACCACCTTCTCTCAGCCAAATTGGTACCAACAAACCCCATGCACCTTTTCTATAGCTTAACGTCTAAGTCTTGTCTGACCATACATCTTAGGGTTCAGCCACTGAAAATGTTGGTCATAGTTGCAACTCATGAGAACAAGGGCATTTGATCCATGATTATAATGAGGATTAATGTTGTATATATAATGCGAATTTCATAGTTTATTAGGGTTACAAATGAGATTAATTGAGGCTATCAAATTGCTCAATTGAATATAGACTAAAACGTCAAGAAAAGGATAAAGTTATGAAACTTCAGAGACTAAATTAATTAATATGCAATTTAGCTAATTTAATTTGTTTATTTGGGAACCGATGATTTATTTATAATATATGTCAAAAGCAAGCACATGTGTGGAGCAATGACAAGTTCCAAAATGGCAGCCTCTCCCCCTAATTCCTCAATAAAAGCAGACCTAACACTGCTTGAAATTTCTGAGTTTTATTATATCATTGCATAATTAGCCAACTACCCATGCTTGCAGCAATTATTTTCCCCTCTATTAGCGTATCTACATTGACACCTACGAACTCCTCCAAACTTAACCAAATTTATTTTAACTATACCCCCTTTCCAATCTCTCCTATATATGCAAATAAACAACTCTCTGATCATCACTAATACCTATGCCATGTGCTTCACCAAACACCGTCTTAATAAATGGGCAATGGCAAAGCCAAATAACACTATAAATTCACCTCACAAATCACAATCTTAATTACCTTTAAACTACCAAGCAGTAGCTAGCACTCACATATTGGCCTCTCAGTCTCTCTCAGGACTTTTCACAAACACTTCTGGTATGGTCAGGTTCCCTCACCGCCACCGCCGTCCCTCTTCTTTCTCTGCTTCTTCCTCTAATCTCAAGGAACTTAAAAATAATGTCACGAGATTTCAACTGCAAGAATGAGCTGTAACGCCCTTTTCAAACAGGTCAAGTTAATGCCTATAGCTAAATTAATTAAGTTACTTTGACACGGTTTTACATAGAATGAACAAAAGGATCGGATAAGCAATTAAACATTCAGATAATTAACCTTGGCATGTTTGGATATAGGGCTCACCCACCAAGGTATTTAGAGGGAATAATTCTTATTGTCAGACTAATTTCTTTTTCTTTTGCGATGGAAATTATCTACTTTTCTTTTCTATCACATTCTATTATAATTAGTATTTAATATACTAGAGAGGGTTTTGAATCTATTATTTACTCAAAGCTCATTGGTAATTTTATTATTTTGAGATTAATAAAATGACTAACTAAACATATATAATCTAAATAGATATCAAAGTTGCCCTTAATTAATAGAATAGTGCTTATCTTATAAATACTTTTGAGATTAGTGTAGTAATATATAAAATAAATTTATGTAATTGAGAGTAACCTGGAAAATAAATGCAATTTGACAACTTTGGTCTGCCGCTTAGTCATATTAGGCTTTGAACTAAATTTTCACCCCATTTTTTAGGAAATAGATGTCACCTCAAAGAAGGTGAACAACCATAATGGGTGGAAGAAGAAAAAAATAAAAAATATATTTTGACTGTTTAAAAGTAAATAAATTATCATAATAGAATATAACTAGTCATATACTTGATTGGATCAAGATTTCACTTTTTAGGATCCAAATTTAATTATGTTGTTGCTAATATGATTGATCATTTTAATACTATCATAATTTTCTAAAGTGAATAAAGGATCAAAACAAAATGTTATTTATATTGACACTTACATATCTCATCTTTTGAAGTCGGTACCCTCAAGATAGATGGAAACATATAATGATATGGGTAGAGCCGTAGAGGGTTCATAAGAAGGAGTAGATGTTAGGCGTTTATCGTTGTTGAGATTTGGACCACAAAGGCAGCTACCTATGAATTGCATACTTGTCTGACAAATTCACAAAAGAAGCAGAGTGAGAGAGAAAGGAAAAAAAGCATTAATAAGACGGTCCCGAAAGGCGCAAGCATTTCAAATGAGCTTCAGCCTCCAATTAACACAATGACCTTCTTCTGAATCTGCGCACCATGTGGCTCTGGGATAACTTCACACTACACTGTAAGTAGGTGGCCACCCTATCCTCTACTTTTATTCCACTTTCTTTTTGTTTGTTTGTTATAGAAGAGATTAATGAGATATGAAAATTAGTATGATAAAGATCCAATTCCAACTCCCATTTTATGATTAATTAGATATCATTACAATTATAAAAAAGTCCATCTTTTTAACTTTGTTAAATTAATGATATTTTATTTTATTATAAAATATATAATTAATTTTATTAATGTGCTTTTTGAATATACTTTATTTTGATACATGATATTTAGTATTTTTTTTTCATATGTCGTTTTAATTTAAATTTCATGAGACTCTTTTTAAAAATATAATGATTTAAAACAAACTTATAAAAAATAATTTGTTTACTAATCAAATTTAAATTTAATTCTATTAAGGTATATTTATATACAATGTTTTATAATAGTATGCCATACATTTTATATTCTTCCTTGGTTACCATTATGAAATTATTTGATATATTAAAATATAATGAAATATTATTTATAACATTATACTTTTAAATGTATCAAAGAATAATTAAACTTTAATTATTATAAAATTATTCCTTTTATAAAATGTTGGCAAACAAGATATTTACATCAACAATTTATTAAAAAAATTTATAAATAGCATTATTGAATTCACAAAACCAAATTAGAGTAATTATGTCCAACTCTAACTTTCCTCTCCTCAACCCCTTTTTCCATTGAAAGAGTAATGGGATTTAAGTTCCTTTTTGGTCCCCTCAAATGAAAGCAATTTACCATATATCTTATAATTACCCTTGTCTTTTATTAACACTATTATTTCAACTCAACATTCCATTTTTGAAAGTAAAATTACACCATAATTTTATACCAAAGTAAAAAAAATAAGGTCAGGAAAATAAGAAAAATGATATTTGAATACTTTTTTTTATTATATCTCTAATTTTAATTATTAATATTATAAAATAATAATAATAATATATGATAGATGATAATAAAATATATATATATATATATATATATATATATATAACATTAGCAAATAAATAAGTAGATAGCGTGTGAACTGGTTTAGTTTAATCTATATGCAAGGAATGTCACTATTGGGAAACTATAATATTCTATACCTTTCCTTTCCCTTTCTAACCAGTTACCATCCGGCATCCACAGAATGCCTTTCTTTGGTGAAATGGATCCATAGGAAGTTACGTGGTTAAAATATAGTAGTGGTACATTAATTTTTAAACTGTGATAATAGACAATTTTATTTTATTTATATAAAAATATAATTAAATTTTATTTATAAATAAATAAAACAAATATATATAGTAATTATTTAAAAATAAATAAATAAATAATCACAATATGTCACATGACCAGTTGGATTTGAATTCCTTTTCTTTTTATGGAGTATTTACATTTTAGAAAAAAAATTATATTATGATAGGAGAAAAATTTATACAAGATACTATTTTAATAGTTAAAAATATATTAATAAAATTATAACAAGAGTTATCTCTTTATATCTTTCCCTTCAACGTGTTTCCATCTGTTACTGAGTTGTGAATTTAATATTATTATGTT
>JASKGM010000005.1:11518251-11537835 GCA_034509205.1 Ceratonia siliqua
CCCCCCCCCCCCCCCCCCTTATTGGCTATTTGTGACCTTATTAACAGAAATAATGGATCCTGCAGAATATGAATGAATGATGAAGGAATTGGATTGATTGTTGTGTTGGGTAGATGACCATTAATTAATTAATTAATGACTAATGAGGTGTTTCTAACTAAGAGCAATTGGCAAGTTTTGATGCAGCATCTGCTCTTCATGCTCAAGCTCTATCAGGCTGCTGATGACGATGTCAGAAGCACTTGTCACAATATCTGACAAATTCCTATATTTCACCACAAAACGAAAACGTATAATTAGTTAAAATCCTTCAAATTTAGGTCAACACAAAACATGCAATTAACAAACTATTTAAATTAAATTATTTTAGGCAATGCTAATTAGCTATAGTTTGAAATTTGTGTAGAGAAATTGCATACTCAAGTATATAAATAAAAAGAGAAATAGATAGTTAAATTAATTGATACCCTTTTGAGGAGTTGAACGTGAGTCCGACGGTGTACTTTGCCTCCTCAAGAGCCAATTTGAACCTCCGGAACTCCTCGCCGGACCATTTTCCGTTGTTGACAACGTGCAACTGAGACGGTTTAACGTCACAGAAGATAGGTATGATCTTCTTCCTGCACTCCATGAGAAGGGAAAGCTCATGAAGGCAGAAATAGGACTGGCAATAGCTAGGGGAGAAAACAGCCACGCCAACCTTACACTCCAGAATTGCACTGTTTATTTTATCAAACAGCTTGTCTCCTGGTTTCATCGTCTTGTTGTCCAAGAAAGGGTGAAGCCTGAACCTCCTCAGATGGTCATAGAGCAAAGTAGACACTGTCTTCTTCGTGTCCATGCTTCTATGGTTAATGAACACATCGCAGGGCTTGACAACTCGCTTTGCCATCATCTGGGTTCTTCTTTGGTGGCTGAAAAACCTGCGTTGGAAGTTCATTGCCAAGGAACGATGCATGTTAATTGTTTTTTCTCGAGAAAATAAAAATACCCTAGTTGGCTTTTCTTTGCCTTTATAGATAGACACAGATGTTTTTTTCTTTTAGTTTTTGTGTGTTATTAGATGAAGAGAGTTGTAGAATGGGTTGGTAGATCTCAGTTCCTTATATAGAGGGGATTTTATGATTTTTCTTCCTCTTTCCCTCTTTCCTGATCTTTTTGGTCTTTTTAAAATTTTCTTTTAGTGGGTTATTCAATGTTTGTTTTACTTGGTGAATATTGATTTTGAAATCAAGAAAACTCCATTGAGAAAATATTGAAAATCAAACACTTTATACCTCTATGTCAATTTTTTGTGTTGTAGTCGTGTCTAACTAGTTAGGTTAATTTGTGTACATCTTAATTAATTTATTTTTTTAATTTGATTAAAGGAAGGTGATTCATGTCAGGATCAGAAAATTTACAAGAAAAATCCGAGCAATCAATCTCTGATCTTAAAAAATTAACAAAAATAAAATATAATTATGTGATAATGTGCCAAACTACACATAAGGTATATGTGAATTTTGAGATGGAGCTGAGAAAACTAATTTGACTTCCTCTAGGTATAAGCTATGGGGAGGATGGGATTACCCTTCAAACACGTTGGTCTGTGTCTCTTAATGTGAATATGATCCACATGCGCATAGAGAAGTTCCTTTGAACGACAGAAAAAGCAATCTTCCATATTTAGGGTTGAACCGTTAAAAGAATATGAAACAATTAGCCAGATTACTACAGTGCCATGTCAGGTATTTTCTGAACAAGTTCAAGGTAATTTACTTTCTCTGTCTCCACTCTCCACATACAATTTCTTATTTGCCTTGTGGGTTTTGAATATTTTGTCCTTTTGTTATACGTATGAAAATATTGAAAACTCTTCAATTATAGTCAACCATATTATATATCTGTCAATGGCGCTCCATATAGTTTTCGAAGAAAGCCAGCCCTGGCGGGTTTCCTTTGACTCTTTGAATAGAAAATTTCTAGTCACAACCCAAAAACTTTCCTTCTACCTAGTTAAAGGGAAAATGTTTCTAGCTACCTTCATCAATTCACATTTGGTGAGTGAATATTTTAATTTTTTAAGTACTTAGAAATTTATTTATGGAAATTTTATCTTTTTTATATATTTTATGCTCTAATATAAATAAATATATATACTTAAAAAAATTTAAATATTCATGTATATCTACCAAGCATCAAATTAAATATAATTTCATTTGGCAGGCAAGGGCAGAGTCAAGTATATAAGTGTCAATGTCAATGCAGGATCTTTTACTTGATGCTATGATTCCTTGGAAAAACTTAAAGTTGATAATTAGAAGAATATTATTTTTGTTATTACCAGGTTGTTTCTAATTAATTATGAAAGACTATACCTAAGATTGTGAAACTTGCTAGATTTTTGCCTATAGTGTCACAACCTTCACATCTCCCTTATTTCCAAGTACTTCAAGCTTTGCTTCAGGACATTTCACTAACTCAAATCATAAAATTCTGATTCTGTATGCAGCTCAATAAAATTAACCTTAATTTTATATATGTTTAATCTTGAAATTAATGGATTAATTTGTTGCTATCAGACCATCTGGCTAGTAGCTAGTGTGGTATATCATAAAGGAAAAATGAAATGAAACAAAGAAAAGAATCTTAACTGAGCTATCTGATCTAAATCCTGTGTCATAGAGAAATAAAAGTCTAAGTTCTAAGTTCTACATTTTATGGGAGAAGATACATTTTGTTTTCTTAATACTTTTTTGGTTCTGTAGGATTTTCTAGCCACATATGGGAAAAAAACTCTTGTGTTACAGTAGTATTATACGATTGTTGCTCGAATTGCATCACATGACATTTCTTTTTGTCTTTTGGTAAAAATGCCATGTGACTCTATTTGAGCGACACTTATACTATCATACATTTATTCTCACACGTGAGCTACATAATAGGAAGATTCACGTAGACTTATCAGGCAGGCTAACCCACTTCAACCCTCCTTTAGGCAGGGGGCATAACATATTAATTTTCATAGATATATTTTCATATTTTAACATTAATTTTTTACTTTAATTAATTATTAAAATGAATATTAAAATACATGAAAAATAAAATTTCAAAAAAAGAAGTAAAACTCTCATTTATATTATTACATATGACTTTGAAACTATTTGATATCTTTGTTTAATAAAATCATAAAAAAGTGTGAAAGTAATAAATTTTTTTTTGAATTTTAAGAAATAATGAAATGATGAGATAATATTATTTATTTTTATAATTAAAAATTACTAGTAAATATTTATAAAGTAAGTGAGAGAAACAATTGAAAGTTTTAAAATCATTTTTTTAATTTTAAAATAAAATAAATATAATTAAAAGTTAATTGATATGTCACAATATTTTTTTAACTTTGAATAGAAGTTATCATGATTTTGGTGATTAATATAATTTTAAAAAAAATTAATTCAAAATTCAAACATGTTTTTATCTAAAATAAAAGTTGGACTGTTAAACCTAAATATGTGTAATAAAACTATTACACATTTATTTTGTCCTCATAAAATAAATGTAAAATTTAATAATATGTTTGTGATAAACAAATAAAATGTAATATCAAATGATATTATTTCTTTTTTGTGGATTTATTATAATTATCATTATTTATATAATACATTTGTAAACTAAAGATATACTTCATTTGTATATCTTTCCAACAATATAATTAACAACTTTACAATATAACTTTTGCATAACTTAAAACAAAAACAATTATGTAATTCAATTGCTACCGTTATCATTTTATTACTTAAAAGTTGTAAGAAACTTGAAATGAGATATTACTTATCCAAAATAGTTATGGTCTTTTAAAAAAAAAAAGACCAGCAACCTATGGTTAAATTTTTTCACCCCAACGTGCTCCTTTAATATGGTGGGCTGAACCAATTCAACCGACCTAATCTGTTTTGAGAGCTCTGGAATCATAGGTGCATTTTGATTTGATTTGTCCGCCCAAATTTGGTAGAAATTAGTGTTAAAAAAAAAAAACAGTTTTGAGCTCTAACCTCCAATAAGACGAGTATTGGTATCTTTTCTGGTTAATTTGGCCAACCAAGTTTGAATTGTTTCATAAATATTTAATAACGTACAAATTTAAGATTGTGATTAACTTATATTGTCTTGATGATAGATTATTCTTATATCTTGGAATTCTAAGTTAAATAATGCACGAAGGTATTTTATCACAACTATTTCATCAAAAAAATCACATCAAAAAAATATCAACAGTCAACACCTTTAGAAATTAATTAATCAAAATATACTTAAATTTCAATAAGCAATTTACATAGATCTCACCATAGATAGAATAAAAATACAAGGGGCTGTTTGGAACAAATTTTGTTTTATTATTTTTAAAATAATTTTTAAAAATAACTTTAAAAAATAATTTTATAAAACAAAAAAATATAAAATTTATTTGGATAAAAATATTTTTTATTAATTATTTTTCATATTTTTTAAAAACAGATGATAAAAATAAGTTAAAATATAAAAAAAAATTATTTTATTTATTATTTTTTAATTACTATTTTTAAAAACAAAACCAAAGATACCTCCCTCTACCTCCCTCTTGCTTTTAACATTATTCTAGCCCCCTTTTTTGCCAACTCTGTTCTGTTTCTCTCGTATATGTACGATGATGGGGAAAGGCTCCCAGCGAGTGGGATTCGCTTGAAGTAGTTTTCTCGAGAATTGGATTTAGAAATCCCCTTGGATTTATGTTATGTAAAATATCACATCATGTCTACTTAGTGCACAAACAGAACCAATCCTCTATAAACTAAAATAAATGTGCACTATTGAGTAGTTAAAGCTTCCAAGTTTAAATAGTAAATATTCAATTTAATCTTTAAAAACATCTTCTTTTTTTAATAATTTTTAAAATGTTTATTGTACTAGTTAGTTCTTAAAATTTATTGATTTGTTACATATTAATCCTTCTATCTTTTAATCATGTTAATTTTTGACAAATTTGTTATATGACAAAAAGATTAAAATTTAACAAGTCAGTAAAATATAAAGACTAACTCCTACAATAAACATTTTTCAGACCGTTGAGAGAAAAAATATTTTAAAATAACAAATTGTATATTTATCGTTTGTCAATTTGAGTCAATATTCATACAATGTTTTTGTATTTATTATATATTTCTTAAAAAAAAAATTTTAGTTCAATGTAAAAAGTAGAATATGCTAAACAATAATAGGAGAATGAAAATTTCGACAAACATTAAATAACATAACTCTGAAAGCAATTTCGAGTTTATCCCAAAACCTAGAATTGCCATAGGACGTTCTAAATTTGTTTCTCAAAAGATTTCAAACTTCACTAATGACTAAACTGTCACGCTTGACATCGCCTACCAATCTACCATACCGCATTTGCCTACCATGAAAGATGACCTTAGTTTTTTTCAGAATTCAATGCCAAGTCCTATGCCCCAGTTGACCATAGCCTAGCCTTCAGTTCACACAAGTTTACTTGTAAATTTACAAGAGACTTAAAAGGTAAAGAACTTTTTAACATCTTTTTAGGTGATTTTCTTTTTACTGAGGTCAGTTCTTTTTGTAAAAGCTCAATCCCTTGGGATCAATCACGTCCACTTGGAGCCGTAAGGTCCTACCATTGTCCTCCTCAGTCCAGTTAATAGAATCCTTCTTCAGCTGCTTTATAATCTGTCGCACATAATAGCAATATCCTCAATCTTCGTCATTTAGGGTAAACACATTAACAAACAATATGTCCTAACAAAGCATGTTAGCCTAAAAGAAAATTATTATCAATATCTCCCTCCTCAGAAATTAAGAGTAGATGAAGAAAGACTACAAGAGGAAGAGTCTTTACCATAATGAGGGGAAAGGTCAGAAGTACGAAAATAATTAATATAATAAAGTTTTTTTTCTTTTCAAATAAGGTAAATAAATTGTTGAATTTAAACGATTAATTATACGTCTTACCAATTTTTTCCGAGCCCCTTTGAGATCCTCATCACCGGTTCCAACATTGACTCGAAAGTACTTGATTGCTGGAAATGCAAAAATGGAAATCCATTTGTAGATAACAGACATATACATGATAAGAAGATAAGTAGGCACGAAAATAACTTGGAATAGTTACCTACCTGAAATACCAGAAAGAGTTGTTAAATGAACTCTGAGAAGACGAACGGCTTGCTTTGGCTCATGTTCGCGCAAGTCAAAGAACATATCATCATCACTGCAGTCAAATTCAGGTAATGGTTTTCATTTTTCAATGAGCCAAGAAGGGAAACATATGGTTTAAAGGGAAGGGAGGAAAAACTAGTCAAAAACCACTTTATACTACTAACTTGGTTTCAAGAAGCTTCTGAGCAGATCTTTCATCTGCTTCTCGGGCCTTTCTGTCAAAGAAATGTCCCTGCACGTTAAAGAAAATTGTAAACAATCAAATAACATCATTCAAATGGATCACTAAGGTGCATCAATGCTTGAAATATAGCTCTTGGGAACTTAATATTTTGAGCCTTCAGCGACACATGAAACCGATTGCCTTCGTTAGCCATAATTACAATACCATCAATAAATTAATTACTTGATGAGGGCAGAGAAAAAGACCAATATTCTGCGACTAAAGAGACAGTCTAGGGATATTTGTTGTTTTATGTGTAACTGCACTTCTACCCCTAACCTGTGCACTAAAAAATGTTAAAACCTAAAAATTAAGTATTTGAAATAAATCATCATCAGGTTGGGTGTCTATGTTCTTGAAAATTCCAAATAAAGAAGTGATTGTCCAATTGAAACACGGTTAATGAGGAACTAAGTGAATATTACATTATTAAAAATATAAAAGCAAAGAAAATTACGCAACACAAGTATACCTCTTCTAGAAGTTTGTCTGCCCTTTCATAATCACCCTTAGAAAATGCCTCAACAGCCTGCAATGCAGCCGAGATTATTAATATGAGTCAATGAAACCAGGTCACAGCAATACAAATGCAGAAAATTGCAAAGAAGGTCATGATATTTCCCTCCCAAACCAATGCAACGCAACTATTGATCCCTGATTGGTTTCATTTTCATAATTGCTCTTTCACTACAGAACAAATTTTCTAGCAAGCTGTCAGGAAAAATAAAGGGAAAAATTGGAGGATATCTTACAGCTCTGTAGTACTCTTTCATGGTAATCCAATATTCCTTCACTGCTCTACGTAGGACCTTATAGCTATTCTCATTATCATCACGCTCTACATTCAAAATAATGGGCCAAATCAGATAAATAATATAAATAAATACATTTAAACAAAGTTCAGAAAGTAAACAGTCAAACAAATAAGCAAAATGTGCTTCATGAAAAGCAACGAAGGCAAAAATCAGAAAGTCTTGCAATCATGTATTTGATGGCTCAATCCATAATTTTCAGTTAATTAAACCAAAAAAAGTAAAATTCTCAAATTTAATTTGGTTTCAACAAAAAAAAAAAAAACTCATTGGAAAAACTTGTTAAACCTATATTAGTACTTCTCTATAATTACACTAGATGACAAATTATCAAAAATTTGATGACACTAATATCAAAATATTTAGACATAAAAGCACCTCTGGAATAGCAGATATTGACCCACTACTAATCTTGTTGCATTAAAAATTTTACTAGTTGTGAGACCAGTCAGGAATAGCTATTATCACTAAAATCATACACATCATACAATAATCAAGTTCTTTGCAACTAATTTGAACATATATTATAGTTGAAACCTTACATTTTCCCCAGCCAGACCACGAACGTCATCGCATTTCTCCAAAGTGGAAGCTGACATGTCAAGCAGCTCCTCCATTGTCTGCATAATGACTCAAAATCAATTCTCGTACATGATTGAATATGCATTTAATACCAACAGTTTTAGGGTCACATGCCCAGAATTGGGGCATGACATTTAGGTAACTACTGTGAACTTGTTATAAAGAAAATTTATGTAAATACTCATATTTTGATAATTATACATCTGCTGACCAATAAAAGACAGAACATAGAGATTTTGGACCAGGATTTCTCATATCTCATAGCAGTTGCTTGATGAGATAAAATTAGCTTGCACTATCTCTCCATACTTTCACTTTCATAAGAGCATATTCTTTCAACTACATCACAGTCTGCCCATTATGAACTAAGCACCGGCTCAATCAAGCCCGAGTGTCTATTAAAACCTTGCATTGCTCTGAGCATTGGCACTTTATTCAGAGCAGTCAACCTCAAAATGATACATATTATGGACATATGTTGCTACTCATTCACCAGAAATCGTTTTCCGTATCATACTATCATTGTAAACCAGAAGTTAACTAATTTGTAGGAAATGTAATGGTGTATTCGTGCCTTCAAGCTATGCACAAACGAACTGTGAAACAATTCTGTGGTGTGTTTTTATGCTAGTTATTTGGTCACCACCAGTACGAACAGCGCTATATACTTCGTTTCAACCTTATTTGACGAGGGACATATATTTTCCATTAAGATGGTTATGCTCTTTGAAATAAATGCTAACTAGTGACAGTATATGTGGCCAGGAATATTATGCCCATGACCATCATTACGAACTTGGTACTTATACTTCTAATTTGTAAAGCCCAAAATTCACTAAATTTTCAAAAAACAGGAAAACGCAAATATATCTGTACCTTTTGCACGTCGCACCCACAGAGACCTACAAATGAAAGAACCACCTTTATTAAGCACATTGTCAAATAGAGAATATCAACTTAATATATTAATACGATAAACATGAATGGAAAATTTGCCCTCGATTGTTAAAAAATAACAACAAAGCCATTGTAACAGGACAAGCAATCCTGAATCTCTAGTTTGAGCGAGTCTAAAACTAACATCAGACCTTTAGTGTCCCAACAGCAACGCATCAATGAAACTAGCACAAAAGCTCACATCTGAAGCATTAAGAAAAGGTAATTGGAACTGAAACACTGAAAAGACGCAGTTAATCTTTTACTGCAAATTGAACAGCTATCACATTTTATCATCATTAGAAAAAGATGATGAATGCCGTCTCTTATAATCCAGCATTAACACGCAAAAAAAAATTTTCAAACTATCCATTTGACACACTATATAACAAGTGCCAAGTTGATCCAGTCAGATAGGAATACACAAGGATGTCGCAGGTCATATATGACAAAAGGCCTGTCTTTTTCAGCACGTAACTCATCCATCACACCAGAAACTACTCGGTACCATGCAAAATTTACCAGACTTAAATATATATAAAAAAAAAAAAGCAAGTTTCATGCCTTTCACCTTCTGACCCTCTTTTCGAATACTGGTTTGATAGAAATAATCACTCAAACTCATGAAAAAGGTGCAAAAATTTACCAAGAACTTCACGTATCTTAGTCTTGTCAAGTTCAAAGCCATCTCCAAGCATCTTAAAGAGAAAGTTGACAACATCATCGCTTATGGCGTCCTTTGCTACTGTGGTACTCAGTGAAGGATTTTCACCCCATATCTCAGATTCCGGTAACTCCTTTGCATCTAACTTCAAAGGTTTGTTTACTTCTGGATGTCGTTTTGTTGATGTCTTGTGTTGAATGTAGTCTCTTCCAACAATGCCAGAAACAGTTCCCAGTGATGTAGGACGAACTTTTGATTTCCCTGCTCTGGAATATCTTTGTTCATGAAAAGATTTTGGAGATTGATAGGCGGATGACAAATTAGCAGGTTCTCCACTTGCACCTGCTACAGATGATAGGTTTAATGACTTACTTGCACCCTTGAACTTATCATTAGATGCAGAAGTAGCAAGGTTTTCCGTAGTTCCATGAGATGCACAAAGAATTTCAGCAGCCAGATCCACATTGCGGCTTGCCTGGCAATAGGCAGATGCTATGTCCTCTAAGGAAAAGGCAGAACCAAACATTTCAAGCAACCCCTTCAAATCTCTTTCTTGAATGTCAGAATGTGCTTGCATCTTTATGTACTCTTTTCAACACGAGGAAGTGAAAAAGAAAAACAATATTAGCAGGAGAAGTACACTGAAAGATGTTTGATCAATTACTAATCAAAAAGTTCCAGGACACATGATAACTATATTACAGTGATACAGTATTATAAAGGCCGCAATATACATAAAGAGAAACTTTTCCAATAAAGTAGCAGCTTGCTATGAAAGACGGAATGCATAATGAAAGAAATGCATTTAACATGAATACCACTCATTCAGTCAATCTTTGAAATTGAAGGATCACAGAGGAAAAAAAGGGTTAAACTGGAAACACTTTCATGTGTTTCTTACTCAAGCCAAGTAACTCCAAAAAATGAAAAATGATTTTGACAGTAACATATGCAAATAGTTGAAAGACGATGCCAATTATGAACATCCTTCTAACACTAACAATTTTGGGTATCACGTGAATAAATTAACCAAAGATGGCGCTTCGGCAGGGAAAAAATAATGTAAGTCAACAGCTAATACCTATACATTAATTTTTCCGTACTTCACTTTCCCTTTACTTTCTCATCAACCAAAAAAAAATGACTGTCCTACTTGAAAAAAATATGAAAAATACCTCAGCAACTACTACTTCAGCAGAAAAGGCTAAAATGCAGAGTCTTTCTACAGCCTCAAACTTGTCTTTTACAAATGTCATTTTCCTCAACTCTTCCTCCATTTCATAACAACCAAACAGCACAGCAAATGCACTCAAACTTGCAAATGCAATCGCAAAATCGATGAAAACGAGATCATAGCTAGGGGGAAAAATGTGACAGTGACAGAAAGCATCTCAAGATTGTGATAGCAGATGATCAAGACGACAATGACTGAAAAAATAGCAAAGATTGCGAAGAGAATCAGGAATCGTTAGGATCCTTACTCGAACTTGTTGGCTCAATGAGAAATGAGCGTTACAGTTTCTGCTTCTCTCTGCCTCTCAAGTGTGATGCTTCCGCCGGAAAAAAACGAAGCGACAAAAACGGATATGAGAAGAAAGTGACACGATACGGTGAGTTCATGAGAAGCAAAAAGTGAATAAAAATTATTATTTTGGTTTTCTTTTTCGCCATTGAACGTAGATTCAAGAAAAACTGAAAATTTTTCTTCAATGATGAAATGCAAATTTATTTGAGATACAAATTGGACAGCATGGCCGATCTTGAGGCTCTTCAACATGCCATTTTCACAATTCAAAACAATCTGAAAGGGACAAAAGTGTTATTCCACGCGCGCTGGCCTACCCATCGGTAATGTGTGGCCATTCTATAATCATAATATCGTATATAAGTATATAATATAACACGTTTATTTTATTATTAAATGACAAATTTTGGAGGAAACATGGTCTTAAACAAATAATTAAATCAACCATTTATTAAATAAATAAATGTGTGTGTGTGTGTTTTATGAGAGAGAGAATATATTTCAGTCAATTTTATTAAAAAATATATGTATTAATTAATTTAATTTATCATTTTTTATATAAATTGGTTATAGGTAAAAGTTTATCCAACTAAACCACTCATAAGAGTTGTGGATTCTGTTAATATTATTTAACCAGAATATTACTTTGAACACATAAATAAAATTAAGAAACTAAATTGATATATTGTAAATTTGGAAGACCAAATTGAGAGAATGATTTTGGAATGACGAAATTATTAATTTATTCAATAACTTAACGGTTACGTGGACAGCTAGAGTCCATGTCATGAATTGTTAGTATTACTTAACGAGAACTATTTTGAAAACAAAAGTAAGATTGATATATTAAATTGAGATGTTTAAAAATTAATGGACCAAATTAAAAGAACATGTATATTTGGAAGACAAAATCACTAATTTACTCAAAATTTTGGTCCACATGAACAACTAATTAATCCATGTCATAAATTCTGTTAACACAATTTAACGAAAAAATATCTTTGAAGACGAAAATAATATTGAGGGACTAAATTGATAAGTTTTAAAATTAAATAATTAAATTATGAGAATATATATTTAAAAGACCAAATTACTAATTTATTATTTAATTCTTACTCTATCATTCCTTAATATATATATATATATATATATATATATAGAGAGGATCCTCTAAGCTACACTCCACCCACCTTTTTTTTATTTTTTGTTTTTTTTCAAAATTTTTTTTTACTTTTTAAAAATAATTAAGTATTTTTTATTTTATATATTTTTTTTCAAAATTTTTTAAAATATTTTTCAATTTTTTCTTGAATTAGATTTTTTTTAAACATATTTTTTTTGGTACAAATTTTGAACGGCCAGAAATTTATCCATACGCTAGGGATTAGCTCATCATAAGTTGTCAAGTGAAGAGTAATATCTCATAAATTCAAGTTTATTATGAATTTTTTATAATAATAATTTTATATTTAATAAAAAATTATATATTTTTAAATAAAATTTATTTAAAAAATTATTACATATAGTTCATAGTGAATCCCAATTTAAAAGAGGATCACTCATAATAGAATTGAGCTGAATAAATGCGTTTGGACACCACTTAAACTAATTAACCTAATTTTTTGGTAGAGTAGTAATTATATGGGTTAGATCTTAAAGCACATGAAAAATATTTAAAAAAAACAGAACACAATACGTTAACTAAAAATAAATCAAATCAAATTTGTAATCATAATAAATTTATATAATCACGAATTTTATGATGTGTATAATTTCACATCATAAAATTATACCATAAGAAACACTCATAAAAATGAAAATAAAAACCAATTGACCAGTATAACTTATGGGTTACACGGGTTAAATGAGTTAAAATTAAATAGCTTTGATTCTTTATTAACTCGTTAATTATGCAAATTGAGCCTAATTAACTAAAAGATTAGTTCGTTGGATAAGGTTGCCTAATCCGCATATAAACATTTCGTCATGGTTACACTTATCCGATGTGGGAAATGAAAAGACCGTGATCATCTAGCATCATTCTCAACCTCTCTTAGATGATGCATCTCACAGGTGCCACGCATCTCAAGTGCACAACCTGTGGATCCCGCATGCACCTACACTGTCGAGTAAACCATACTCTAATACCAATTAATGTAAATTTGGCCTACCTAACTAAAAGACTAATATGTCGAATAGGGTTGCCCAACCCGCATATAAGTACTTTGTTATAGTTATACCTACTCGATGTGAGATATGAAAACTCTGCAGTCATCTACACCAATTAATTTATCATATTGAACTTGTTTTGAGAATTCTAGATAAGGAGGTCGGAGGTGGAGGGTGGAGGCCAGAGGCAATTACATAAACCTTCTCCATCATAGGTACACCTACCCGATGTTAGATATGAAAAAACCATGATCATCTACACCAATTAATTATCAGGTTGAACTTGTTTTGATAACTAATATATTAAGAGGTCAGAGGTTGAGGGGAGAGGCCGGAGACGATTACTTAAACCTTCTCCATTCTTCCATACTAACTCACTTTTCCCAATTCACCAATCAGCAACCCCTTCCTTCAATGATTTTAAAATGTAGAAAATATACCAAATACAAATTTTACTGCTATTTTATACAATTAAAAAATATTGAAAAGTGGAGGAAAGAAAAGAAAAATATAATATATGATATGGAGAGGAGAATTCAAAAGCTTCCCCTACTCAATTTAATGGATTCTTACCTTGTTGAAGGTTAAAGGCACAATGATTTCCTCCCCAATTTTGAAACCTAATAATATAGGGAAAAACGAAAGAGAACATCGCAAGAAGAGTAAATACTAAATAGATGATACCTTCAATTATCAATATAATTAGTCTCACAGCTTATCAAGGAATGGAGCATTGATTACCTTTTAAAGAATGCTTGTAGCCGGATAGCTTGGATTGTAAATCTTCAAGTATACAAGAACACAAGGAGCTAGAGTTGAAGAACAATGATAAGGGCAAATGAAATATATTTGAGAGAATTAAAAATATATATACATCAATATTGGAAGGAAATACTTAATTATATATTGAACTTTTATTACCTACCATATTGAAGCACTTTTTATAACGTTATTATTTTTTATTTATCCGTTACTTCTAATTATATGTCAAAACGAAATTAACTTTTAAGACTTGTCACACAGGCGTTTAAATTTAAAGTTTAAATGGCTATTTATAAATATAAGAGTAGGTAGAATCGATAAGTACACAAGAAATTTTGTTTTTGATAGAATAGTGGGTCCTTGCTCACGGGAAACATTTAATATTATCATTTTCTAGTTATTAAAGAAGTGTATTTTTATTTTGATTACTCCAATTCAAACTTTGAAGTTATTACTTAAGAAAATTTATTCTCTTAAATACACTAAACTTATATGATGGTAGATACTTAAGATCATCTAAAGAGGAATTTAGTTTCAATAGACATACAAATTAATTTGAGAATATTATTACTATATATATAACAAATTTCTCCCTCTTCTATCGAACTTGATTTTGGACCTTCTTAATCATTTTTCTTTTTTTATTTGTTCTCTTGACAATTGTTTTTTTATCCTATATCCAGTTATAACGAAAATACTTATAGTGCCACGGTAGTATTGTACTACTATCGCACCAATTGTACCATGTGGTGCTTTTAACCATAAAAGCACCACATAACAAAATCAATATGACAGTAACACCATGCCACCGTCGCACTAAAGACTTTCTTATTTTATCTTTTAGTATTCTTTTTTAATGAGTTTTTTAAATTATTTGGCATGCTTGCTTCAATTCATTTTTTTTTTAAATCTTTTCATACACCCAAAAAGATTGAAATTCATGTTGAAGCATATGAAGTGTCTGAAAGAATCATGTTGAAGGAAATTCAAATAATTAATACACCCAAAAAGATTGAAATATCTAATGATTCAATTAAGAAAAATAGAACTAGAAATACCGAATTAAAAAATATTGTGTCTTTCAATTACACTAAACTTTGGATCTAATTACACTTAACCATGTTCAATAACGCCCTATATATATAGGCACATTGCATTTAAATTTATTAATATTATGGCAATTTCATCCAACGGTTGAGATTTGTTGTCGAAGTTAATGTTTAATAGCACATGATACTCATGTGACTTTGGACATGAACACAGCCATAGCCCATAGGCTAGTCAAGGGAAAAGGACACGACAATAGAACCTTAAACCTAGCAAAGTGTGTGGCGATGGATTTAAATAATTTGTACGAGATTATAAGTTGAAAATTTTACATTAGATTTGCTAATTCATATAAATGCATTTCTTATAATCTAACCTTAATTATCATGGAAAATTTGATCATTTTCTCTCTTTTTATTTTTTTTACAAATATATATTTTTTTAAATATTGGGTGATGTAAACTCAGGCTTAAACTCAACTCAAATATGCAAATATTATTGGATTGGGTGTATGAGCAGATGAGTAACCTAGCAAGCCGACCAAATCCATCGACTCACTTTCTTTGTAGTTATAAATTATAACATTAACTTTATGTCACATGAACAAGAAATTCAATAGTACTATTGTGAAACACACAAGAAGATAGTCCCACTCACTTGAAGTGAGCCCACCCACTTAATGTGGTTGAGGAACTGTCGCACCCTCAATTTTCCTCACATGAACAATGGAGATCCCTCTCTACCTGTTGAAGCGGTTACTAGACCATACTTCAGTGATAGTTGGTGAACCCCCTACCAAAGAATATCAAGGTATTCTCTTTTCACTCTCTCATCTTATCCATTGGTAGAGACTAGAGAGGGTGTAAAATGATTGAACATGAAATGGTTTATTAGATTTGTCATAATATCAGTAGTATTTACTTTTTCAATTTTGCATATTGGAATATCAATTCTGAGAATCATGAATTTCCATTGTGTTCTCAGCTGAAGTACATTTGATTTCCTTGGGTTTAAGATGAAGAAAAAAAAAATGGTTACAACGCTTTTAACCTTAAGGGGACATTTAGTAGGGAGTGTCATTTTTCGTTTCTGGAAATCATGATTATTGGATGATCTAGAAATCATGATTATTGGGAATGATGATCTAGCTCTAATTGTTTCTCCTTAATTAAGCCAGTAGTATTAAGCCTTCTTTCACATTTTATTGGTTATCTGTAAATTGGTTATCTGTAATAGTTGTTTTACAGCTCTATGCCTCTATCAGCAAGCCATGGGAACCAGAGGAGTAATCGGGGATAAGTGGGCCATGAGAATTCTCTGGGTTTGTGCTATTGGATGTGCTATCAGTAAGATTTCTTGACCGTCTTCAGATCTTGTTGGCAAACTGACTTGTAACTTTGTGGGCTGCCCTTTCTATTTCTTATAAACGATGGCTTTATTTGTCAAGGCCTTTATATGGTTGCCGTAGAAAGACAAGCACAGAACAGGGAGAGGATGCTGGCTGAAGGTTTGAAGTCGGGAAATCAAGGGCGAAGAAATTTGAACTGTGCTACACCAGGAGTTTATGAAAAATCTGTCATAACATATATCAGACTGCTTTCATTTCCTTCTTGAATTAATGTTTTGTACATTAGCCATGAAGATAATTTCATTTAGTTGCAGCATTTTCCTGTTGGAAAATAATCAGACATTCATTTCAAATGTGTTACTGAAAAGATATAAAAAACGCACTACAGAAGACTTGCTTCCCTTTCTTCCATCAACCTCATTTCTTCTTGTTCATTCTCTTCTACTTGGCATAGAAGAGGATCTTGGAACTGCTTCTTTTCTAAAACTGAATCTTATTGATGAAGAAACAGAAGCAGAGGGTCGAAGGAGGGGGGTAGCAGTCCTACTTGAAGCTTCATTTGCAATGGGTGAAGGGGTCGATATAGCAGCTGTTACTGGTTGTAATTCTACTTCAGTACCCATGGCAAGGTCAGTGGCGGTTCCAGTGGTATCAGTTAAATGATCATCTTCCTCAATAGACAACACCGTGCTTGTGTCTGTATGTATGGTTGAATCATCAGTGAACATACCATGTCTTCTCTTTCTCCTAGCAGCCTTCCCCCATCCATGAATTGTCTCCCTTATCCTCTGTGGAATTAGTGCAGCTTTATAGTTTGTTCCCATCTGAAATAAGCATAGGAAAGCTCTTACTACATGTAATAAGCCTTTCTCAAGCAACACTACGAAGATTGTTCTTAAGAAGGAAGCCATTAACAATCCCATAGGACCCATACTAATGTAGTGATTCTAGTGAACACTTATGTTAATAGTTATGTCTAAATGAAGCCAGACTATTAGGGATGCCTTCATATGACTTGGAGTAAAAGACTGTCGTGTAGTCAGACCTAATAAAAAGAAGCTTGATCACTCTCACAAGGGGAAAATTAGTAATTCACATAAAACTAATAATTTTGTTTCACAACCTAGGTCCTGTAACAGAACTTTCTCAATCATTTGCATAAGATACCACCTGTGTCACAAGCGCATAGAGTGGCAAGGTGCTGTAGCTGCAGAGAAACTGTCCAGCAAACCTATAAAGTTAAATACAAGAAAATAAATAAGTCGTAATTGATTTAACATCCTACATAGTTAATACTGCCAGGACAAATTAAATTTCTGCATACCCCAATATAAGCCTTAAATACACAAGGAGATGATTCCTAATAAAGCAGGAGTTGTATCCAAACTGCCACTGCAGTATAAAATGACATTTCAGACAATTTAAAGTTGCAGCGGGAAAGCAGGGAAAAAGTAATTCTATGTTTGTTCTCTGTATTTCCTGTAATTCAATTTCTTGTTCCATTGAGTTTTATCATCTCGAAGTTGACTTCAAAAGAGTAGCCATCATTAAGCAAAAAGAAGTTAAATAATTTAATATGGAGTTATTGATTTCTTATCACAAACATAAAATTTATATCTTATTCGATTTGAACAGTATATCTATTTTCTATGATTCAAAATTCTGTTGAAAGTATTATACTTATTACTCCAAGGTCTGATTCTACATCTTAACATGGATAAGGAAGTACCCAGAACCAAAAGAATGAAGCCAATTCAAATGCATTCTGCAAAGAAGAAAACCAAGAAGCATGCATCAGAAGTTGGTAGGAAAATAACAATCTTCAGTAAGAAAATAATTGAAAAGATGTGGATGAACCATTGCCGACCTGGAAGAGAATGAAATGGATCAAGGAAAGCAAAAGTTCAGGCTTATTAAACCAGAAAAGTTCATCACGTGGCCTCAACTTTGCTCCTGATAAGAAATCAGTGATTCCCGAATTCTCCAATGCCAAGGTTGCTATAACATGCTGTAGCTTTGTTCCCACCAAAAGAACCAGCTGTGTGTCAACACAAGAACACATGATAGAATCAACATGACACAGCTAATAAGAAATTTATCTAATGTGATATTTAAGACATCTAAGAAATTTATGACATAGTAAGGTTTTAGATAATCCTATACTGCAGTTCCCCAAGCTATAGCACATACATGTATGTAATATATGCAAAATCATCTTTGCATTAATGCACATTTCTACCAGTGTCTTAGAATCAAGTCATCACATGATCTCTAAAACCTATGGAGATGGAAAATGAAATGGACACTTGCCAATAAGAAAAAGAAAGAAGGATAACTAAAAGAAAGAAAGGAGAAGAACGGAAATAACAAAGGTAACTTACAGAAATAGGAATGATAGCTATCCAAAAGTAGAGATTAGATCCTGTTATATACCAGAAAACACCAACTTGTAAGGAGTATGCAAAATTAGGTATGATCTGACCACAAATAAATCAGGGAATTTTATAGAAAAAGAAAGTGGAGTGGAAGCCTTTTACTAAAGAAAGACCGATAAAGATGGAGATTTCTCTCCCCTTTCCAGCGGGAAGAACCGCGTGCCGGGGGGGGGGGAGGGGTTAAAGATAATAAACTACTTTTCACCTTGCTTTTTCACAATGGACCATACCTTTAATGTTGAAAAGCATGAAAGCAACAACGAATCCCCAGAGTAGGCCACTGCAAGAGATATTGCAAACAGGCTAGTTAGCTATCAACTTATTTGTGTTAGTTTCCCAGAGACTTAAATTAAAACAAAGATACACTATTTCCTCCTTATAATGATTTCTAACGGTAAATGTTTACTAGAAAAGTGGAGCTACTTCTTAAAGCACTAAGTGAAAATGAATCGATGCTAGTTGTTCAACAGTGTATAAAAAACATTGGTCAACCCGGAAAATGGAAATTAATACCATGAATAATACATTAAAGTGTACGGAGATCTTATTATGCTGGATGAACAAAAATCAAATGCCAAAAGTGCTGGTCATGAATCTGAAATCATAAAAACCGCTGAATCTCAACTATTACTAACCTCACACCAACTATTTTTTGGAATTCCTCTTCCATAGATCGAATCATGTAGCTGTGAAAATCATATTTGTATGTGAGGTTGTGATTCTGTCATGAATTAGAGAAACAGACTGAGTAAACATTCACAAAGTGGTACACATTAACAAGAAACCTAACAAATTGTAAGGGAACCAAAGAGAGCCAAACAAAATTTATATGTCAAACAAATGCCTGAAGCATCCCCTTTGTAAAACAAGCACACTTCAGTGT
>JASKGM010000005.1:11537935-11549585 GCA_034509205.1 Ceratonia siliqua
ATAGCTTTTAGACGAAAATTGGCATCAGCCAGCTACGAGGGCCTGCTTTCAGCCGCAAAGAACATGAGATGTAAGCAACCTTGGATACAGCTTTTAATATGCAGGGACGCAAATTTATTGAAACAAAGACAAATTTATGGGTCAAGGCTCTATGGGATGAGAGATCGTGACGGCTCATCGCAGTAACCCCACTTTTTTTTTGGTTGCCAATAACTCCACCGAAATGGATAGGGATGTAATTCCAAATCTTCTAGGTCAAATGCTCTCTGCTATCTATCCCTTTGTTCCTGTATATTCTTCGCTTAGTATGAACAAAATGAAAAACAAACAAACTTCATTTGTTGGGGGGGGGGGGAAGGGGTTAACAGCATAGGCTTTTTAACTGAATACATCCACTTAATGATAAATCAATCATCAAAAACTATAGAACCCCTTAAATTGATGGTATAATAACATTAAAAAGGAAAATAACACATAACTCTCACTAGATCTAATTACTGAAAGCAATATTGCAGCAATTACATATAATTTCCACCACAGTGCATCTATATCGCTTAAAAAACAGCCCCACAGGTCAAAAATCTGCAAATATTGTTTATCTCCACTAAATTGGAAATTTCATCTATCTAGTACGCGTCCATGTGTTGATTTACTCCGCATCTTAACATCTAGCATGAAGTTTCATTTATACACCAAAACAGAGCTGGCACCTGAGATTACCAAGAGCCAAATTGATGTATTTGAAATGGTATTCATTAGGCAGATGCACGCTCATAGCATAATTGTGTTCAACGGACGATGGACAAGATGTAGGGAGAACATGATCTCTTTCAACTTTGAAGAGATGGATGAAAAACCAACATACAATTAACAGATATGGAAATTCACAACAGCTCTCCTGCAACAAAATTTATGACTCACTTGTTGGAACCTGCTCAGCATTCAAGCTCTCAGCAGAGAGAAGTTGCTCAGATGGAACCTCAGTGACTGGATCCTGCTCGGACGCGTCACTATTAGGGGTCAGAATCTCTTCACAAGTATTATCCCCCATGTTTGGAAGTTGGTCCCCAGTCTCTCCCTTCAATTCAATGTCGCTATATAAATCCCTTTGAACAGGTACATTTCTTAGCTGCTGAGATGAAATAACATTTGCTATAGCTTTAATTGCTGCAGATGCCTGATTGCTGTCAACTGCAGCATCAACATCTACACCATTAACATTGGGTCCCTCAGGTAAGTCATCCTTCCGAGGAGGGGGAACAAAAAAGGGAATTTTCCCCCTCTGCCAGTCATGAAGTACCATTTTCGCTGCAGTCATCAGGTCAGGCTCACCACCCTGGAAACAGCATAATAACAGTCACACTAAGCCTGTCTTCCCAAAGCAAAGCTTGAAGAGAAATGGATTGCAGGAAACTCCAAAATGAAAGAACACCAACATCCTACTGCCAAATTGAGATATCACATAAAAAAAGGAAAAAAAAAAGGGGGCGGGGGGGAGTTATTGGAACTCAACTGCGCCTCTTCTCCTTAAAGTGACCTCTAAAGCCAGGAGAGGATATAGAGATGAAGTAGATATTGCTATAGGTCATAGTAAGTCAGGACATTCATCCCATATGAGATAGAATTAGTACACAAAACATGCTTCTCTAAATTGAAAGGACTTCCAGGTGACTTGACAATTGAGTTGTATAAATATAAGAATCTTAGTCTGTTTAGAAAAATACCTTCAAGAGTTTGCCAGTTGATTTGCAAAGCTGAATTAGGAAGTCATTTTCATCATCCCTGAAAACAAAAACAAGTTATAGTTAATACCAATAGTTTTGTACATCTACAACCTATATTAAGAGTCAATAGGACATACAGATATAAACACATCAAGGTGATTGTTATAAACAGCATGTAATAGTGAAATGAACAATGATATTATCACCACCACTTTATTGTGCATAATCAGCCACTAGAACCTAAATATAAGGACAAATGCAGTCTTAAAAGATGCAATTACAGAAAGTTTTGTCCATATTCTATATAGATGTTTAAAATCAACTGAACAAACCAAAAAACTGTTGTCTGATACAGTGCCTTCAGCTTTAATCCACTTCAGTTATCTTCAAGAGTCCAAAAGTAATCAAATGGTTTTATGGCAAGACAATGTTCCTGTCTATCAACTGATTGATGCCTTAAACAGATTGGCAAACTTAGGTTCTTTCAGCAATACAAACGTACAAAAGAAGGACGCACTTCACAGGACACATTATCACCATCTGGTCATTTATAATAACAACATAAATAACAAGTAACCAAGGTAAGGATACAAAGAACCATACCACTCTTTTATCCTATATGCTCTTTCCAAATGCTCCTTCTTCACACGTTTCAAAACTTCACCTATATGTTCTGCAGCATCTTGCAAGTTTGTCACACGTACCTGGATATAAATTAATGCTCAAGAAACCGTTTGAACAAACTATTCCTTATTAAAGCGCATTATAACCCAAGTACAGAAAACAGGAGGAAAAAAGAACATACCACACCCTTCAACACAATATCTGTTTCAGAGTCATGGTTTTGGTAAACAAAACCTGGGCAGTCAATCAAAAAGATCCTCTTTGTAAGAGTTATATACTGCCAAACTTTTGTTTCCCCTGGAATTGGAGCAACCTTGCAGACCTTTGACACAAAAAGTGATTATATAGGTCAATTAACATGCATGCACACATCTTACTTATGTTCTTGTTATTCTTCAAAAACACTTCCCCATCAACAACAGCACAAACAAAACATCAGTAGTAAAGGAGAAAGATATTTTACATTCTTTGTACGTAAGGTGTTGATCACTGAAGACTTCCCAACATTTGGATATCCAACAAATCCCACAGATATTGCTTGCTTATCACTTTTCAATCGGGCAAATTGTCTCAAAACCGAAAGGAGTGAACCCTAAGCACAGGACGAATAATAAAATGAGGAAAGAAAAATGTTTTAATGCACAACGCCATAAAACCACTCAATATTACCAATAGCAGATATGAGTAACAAACATACCATTCTTGTAAGACATACACCACATGTATTGAATTTGATCTCTATCTTTAACATCCTCACCTTTCACCTATATAATTTCTATTGATTTGAACAAAATTAAACCAAAAAACAAAGTGGCTCCTAGTTTGACATTTATTGACTCAATTAAAGCAAAGAAAACCACACCCAGCCCACCAGAGAACATAAAATGATATTACAATGTTACACATCATCTTATCTTCTCACAGTATGCTGAGGGGAGGAAGAAAAAGAACAATGTCATTTCTGAAGAAGATTGGCCAACATATGACATATATCAATCGGAAAAAAGAAAAAAACTGGAATGAGAATAAAAATTACTTATTCACCAATGTAGCCAATTAAAGGGGTGTGCATAAATATACTTTTGACTTGCATGGCTGCATGCTGTTACATCTCCTACTTCAGTCACATTTTTTTTCCCAAAATTAACACATGTAATACACCCAACTGGCAGATCGACTAACAAAAGCCAAATTCAATAAGAACTAAAGTAGCTCAGAAATACCTTTCCAAAGGACTTGTTGATGCTTGCATGGAAAGCCAGAGTTGGATATTCTTTTGACAAAACTCTAAGCCACCCTTTTGTTGCCCAAGCAGGAATTAAATCACACTGAGAATATGAGGATTTGAATTTTCTTAGATAGTATAATAGCACAATATAACAACACCACAGAACATATACCAAGCACAGAAAAATTCCACAATGGGATGCACCTAACCTTGTTTAACAAAAGAACCATGTGCTTGTGGCTGCAATGTTCCTTCAAATGCTTCTCTAAATGGTAACACCTTGTGCCTCGCGGGTCCCTTGCATCTAGAACCTGCATCATGATACAACATATTCAAAGGAAGAAGAGGAATATATATGAGAGAAAAAAGAACTCTGGAAGTCACAATAAATGTGCCTTTATCAAGGATTTTTCCAACATTACCAAGCATAAAAGCAATCATATAAAGAAAATGTTTCAAGAAGAGAGCAACAATTTTAAATCATGTAAGGTCTCAGCAATTCATCTGATGTTTCCCTTATATTATGACAAACTTGTTTATATTCAAACAATATGTTTACATTGACAGAGCAAGATGAGTTTCTAGAAACGCCCATTACACATCATCTTTTTTTAAACCTCATAAAAGATCATATAATCTGATGGAAAGGAACACATAATGCACAGATGAATCAACATACATAGACATATAATGAGAAAATCCCCAAAAAATCTAAGCAAAAGTTGAGATGATACCTGGACAACAACATCAGAAGAATCAATCACTTTGTAGAGCTCTCCCCATATGCGTTTACTTTGACCTTTTTCAAACATTGTATGCCGCACTAAATCCCTAAATGCACCTTCTTCATTAGCTTCTGCAGATACACTAGCACCACACTTCTGTTCAAAAGCCTCTGAAAAGTAAAAACAGTAAAAGCTACGATTAAGTACAGCATTGTTTGTTTAAGAAAGTGATTAATTACATACAACTAAGACATTACCACAAACCAAAAAAGGTGTTCTTAAATTTGAATCAACTTTATAAATAAAAAGTAAACCAACTAAACAAGCGTTTGTTATATAGTTAGTGATAACTACACCGCCAGTAAGATAAAAATAAAATAAATTTCAGAGAAATATTTACTTACCCTGAGAACCATCAGCTTTCTTAACTAAGGAATCATAATCTGCTGCCAAGAGGATTGGGCGCTTCCTTTTTGTCTTAGGTCCAAATGCATCCTCAAAGGGCTCTCTATCAAGCAGGTGAACTTTCGCTTGCTATATTCAAAAGCCAAAAATAAGCAAAAAAAAAACATAGATCTGACTCATCCATAAACCAAAATCCTTGCCAAAATTAAGCAACCTTTTGGAGAACAGGACTTGAAAATCCCGACCAAAGTTTTGCAAAATAACTTTTATATATTGTCAGCAGAGAGTGTTACCGTTCCCTTTATATATTGATTCATATGGAATGAAAGGAATTCTTATACTTTGGAGGGGGGACTTGAAAATTTAACTTTTAACTAGGTGAACCATCTGATTAAAGATCAGTTTTTTCTGTGAATATACACACACATGTAGGAAAGGAAAAAAATTAAAATTAAAGTCACCACACCAACTATAATAGTATCCAAGCAGCAAATATTGCAACCAACTTGGAAAACATATGTCCTTCATATAATTCCAGAGATTTAAATATATATATGTATTTGTTCACCAAACCAACTAGAGTAATTTAAAACTATTCTATTACTAATGACTAACATAACCTATCCAAATAGCAAATATTGCAATTAACTTGGAAAACATTTGTCCTCAATATCATGCCAAAGCTTAAAACCCGGCTTCGTAGCTTTCTCCAGGAGAATCAAACTGTAGATGAGGAATATTAATAAGACGTGTAATAAAGCACAAAATACCGATAATGTTTTCAACGTCAGAAAGGGTAAAAAGGACTTGATTGGGATAACAAACCTTCTGGTGATCATTCAAGAGGGACAAGGGTAGTTTCTTCTCTTTCAATATGACATTGTAATTACTTGACATGCGGCTTTGGAGCTCTTCTCGGAAAAATTCAAGCTCTTTTTGATTTACAACCCGAGTGTTTCCTATAAATTATGCAAAAATGTTAATATAAAATTATAGCCAATTAACCTTCCCCACCCCATATTTAACACTATTCAACAATATGAAGCTAACATCATATACCACACCAAATATCTCTCCGCCATCATTTCCTTTATCCATGCCAAGAAATGCATGCATTGCAGCCAACAGGCCACTGAATTCTTTTAACTCCATCCTAAAGTAAGTTCAATTAATTTGCTCTTAATTACAGAAGACTGAAAGGAAGCTTAAAGCTTAAAACATGTATTTCCTTATAACTGACAAGAATAATTCTATCATTAAACAAATATACCATGCGCCACCAATCCAATGGAGTATTGTTTCATTCTTTCAAATTCAGAATTTATGGTTTTCATAGTCCCGCATGTTTAGTATTTTAAAAATGTGAATTGCACTAAATTCCGAGTGGTCAGTCAATGTCTTGACACATTAGGCCCCACACCAATTCACTTCATCTCCTACTCTCCATTTAACAAGATAGTTTTACACTTAGCATTGTTGTCCATGGCAGCTGGCAAAGAGGGTCCCCGCCTTAAATCCTTAATGGCATGGCGGCCTCAATATGGCAGCCCTAGGGCCTCCACCATGGGTATGGTGGCTGTCCATAATGGCACTATGGCGTCCAACAAAGTGAAAGTGTTGTATATTTAACCTTTTTTTTCTCACATCAACCAATGGGCTTCTGAGTGGAAATAACACAAGAAAGACCCAAAAATCTAAATAATGCAGAACAAACTCTAGAAACTCACACAGTAGTGCATCTTTGGAGGTTGGGAGGCATCTTTATTGATGATTTTTCTTTCTTGAAATCAGTAAAGAACATCTCAAAATGATGTCGTGAGGTATTTTTCATCCATCATGGCAACATCAGGCTCAGTTATTTGGTCATTTTCCCCAATTTCTTCTTAAACTACAGGTAGACCACTTTTTTTTTGTGGGTTCCTTGTTTTAGTTTAATTATATTTTCATTTTGTGATTTTTCATGATATAATATTATTAAAACGTCTTATTTCAAAACTTGCGTCCTTCCCTTACTATAGTGGCCGCCACGCCATCTGCCATGCTGCCATGGCGGTTTATAGGCATGGCGCCATTGGCGACAATAGGCCATTGACAACACTGCTTCCTAAGCAGCACAAGCTACATAATCACGTCAATTAAATTAATAATATGTTAACATTTACCGTGATTAGTGTTTCCCACTCATCCAAAATGAAATACAAGGTTATCTATTTGTAAATGTAGGGATCGCGAGTAAACTTGGTGGTAATTCGAGTAAAATAGACTGACCAAACCATCGGCGGTCGGGTTGGATTCGCGTATTTGGCAAGTCCTGGGATTGCAACTCATTCTTCAAGACCTTCCCTTTACGATCCCGCACAGGTCTGGTATTGTACATCTTAAGGCGCCGCACAGTGGCGGCGCTACGCGAGTTCTGCGAGCTCTTCTTGTCATTGGTCCTATTCACATCAAGCGAGTGCTTTGGCTTTCCGGACACATTCACTTTCTTCTCCTTCTTCTTTGTCATCTTCACTTACCTACGCAGAGAGAATTACACCAAATATAAAATCAGAATAAAAACCATCAGAAGATAGCTAGAAATTGGTGAAAAAGGCAATCAAACCAAAAGCTCACTTCTTTTAGTATGGCTCAATACTTGCCGGAGAAACAATGCCGGTGAGGTTGACCAAAACTGTAAGAGCGGTGCCGCCAACTCCAAGTACACTGTTAAGGATTAGGGTTTTAGGTTTTAGCTAAGAAAACGGTGAGCAGAAAAAGATGGATTTTCATTTTATGTTTTCTCAGGAAAGATGATAATAGAGAGTTAACTTAATGCGGGCTTCTCAACGGGATCGGCCCAATACTAATTTATCGTATATGCACCTGACTCTTTCCAAGTTTCTATAATTGTCTGTTAAAATACAGAGGATCCCTAATCTTCACACAATTTTTAAATTTTTAATTAGGTTAAAATATCTTCTTCTTTTTTAAATAATGTCCTTTTAAAATAATTTTAATTATTTTATTTAAATGACATAATAAATACAAAATTAATTTTTTATTATAATACAAATATCTTAAATGTCTTTATATTTATTGTACATTCAAATAAAATGATTAAAATATTTTTTTATATATTTTAGAAAGAATAAAAAAATTTTAATTGAAATAAAAATATAAAGATTATAAATCTGAGAAGAAGGTTAGAAATTCCCTTTAAAAATTAATAGTTATTAAATTTGCTAATTTTATATCATAAAAATATGTGAATTTATCTTCTTATATTTAAATTTTCAAAAGAAAATATTTATGTTGTTTATAAGATGAAAAAATAAAAAAAGAGAAAGACAACATTTTTCAAAGACATATAATGAATGTTTTAAAAATCGGATGAATCATTGAATTGATTAAAGTAAAATGTTAGGAGTTAATGGTTCAACCAAAATAAAATTATTATTAAATTAAATTTGAATTAAATAATATTTTTAAAAATTTTAATTTATATTATATAAATGTTGTAATATATTAAATAAATAAATAAAATAATAAAAATAATTAATTAAATATATAATAATAATAGAAAGTGTCTTCCATACGATATACCAACTACTGAGGTATCCATCAAAAGTCCTTTTTCTCTTTGCCTTCTTTAAATGCATATGTGAGTCTATTAAATCCACTTACTATTATGCGTTGCCAAATCTTCACCATGCGTTTAATTTTATGCCTTCATGATTGTTGCCTTCTTGTATCCCAATTAGAAAGATGAGGCTTGTTGCTTTAATGGAGATGGCAGTTAAAAGTTGTAATGGCTAGCTTTCATCGCCCTGGGAGTTGATTTGACTAATTAGAAAGGTTAAAGCACTGGACCTAGATCCCATCATGTTCGTAGTTATGTAAGACTTTAATAGATCATGTTTACATTGAAGGGCTTTAAGGTCTTGCCCGTGCCCTTGCCCCCTCTATCCTTATCTGTGCTCGTACATCCAATGGTCCAAAGAGAATTGGATCCCCTCGGGTACATGAGGGGATCCATGAGCAGAAGTATTAGCTCTTGGTCTAGTAAAAGCTCCAGGACTGTACTTTCCTTCCTTCCCTTATCTTCTTCTTTATTCTTTCTTTTTTTTTTCTCCATTGTTTCTTCTTTAGTTTTTCTTCAATTGTAAAAACTGGCCAATTTTTTCGATTATACCTCAGTTCATTGGTTCAATGAAATTTGGCTTTTATAGGAGTTTCAAACTGGCCACATGTTCGGTCCCTGATCTAACCAGTTGAACCAGCTGATTCGATTTTAATAACAATTTATATAATTAATATGCAAAAATAAAAAAACTAATATCAATGTAGTTTAGGATATCAAAATTTACACACTATATCTCAAGATTTGGTCATTCTCTACTTAGCTATATGGTTTTGGTGTGCCGTCCCTTAAGGGTTCGGTATAGGGATTTTTTAAAGTTTTTTAAGAATCACTAATTGGGAATCGTGTGTTTGGTTTGATCATTTTCTATTTTTATTTTCATTGAAAACATAAAATATGAGTGAAAATGTATTTGGTTAGAAATTTAAGAAATATTTTCTTCAAAATGTTTCCTAATTTTCCTGAAATTTTGAAAACAACAAAAAGTTGTTTTCAGTGTTTTCTGTAGAAAATTTTAAAAATTGAAAATAAAGATTTTGAAAACGCGGTGGTAATTTCATAAATAGTAAAAAAATTAGTGACAAGAAGAGAAATAATATAAAAATTATTTTTTGTTTTCTGAAAATAAGATTTAACATTATAAACCAAACATATTTTCATAATTTTCATTTTCTGAAAATAAGAAATAAAAATAAAAACTAAACATGTTTTTTAAAATCTGAAATTTTGAAAATGAAAATAGTTTTCAATAAATGAAAATAAGAAATGTTACGCAAACCAAATGCATTTTCTATTTTCATTTTTATTAAAAATAGTAAATAATAATGAAAACGTGTTAGGTTAGAAATTTAAGAAATTTTTTCTTGGAAATTTTTCTTAAATTTTTTGAAAATTTGAAAACAACAAAAAAATGGTTTCAGTATTTCCTATATGAACTTTTGAAAATTAAAAAACAAATGATTTTAAAAACGTGGTGACAATATTGTAATTAAGTTAAAAACAATGAAAACGCAGTGGCAATTTCATAAATAGTAAAAAATTAGAGACAAGAAAAAAAAATAAAAAAATTAGTTTTCATTTTCTGAAAACAATATTTAACATTACAAATAAAACATAATTTCATAATTTTTATTTTCTAAAAATAAGAAATAGAAATAAAAACCAAACATATATTTATAAAATTTGAAAATTTAAAAATAAAAGTTATTTTCAAAAAATACAAATAAGAAATATTTTCACAAACCAAACGTACATAGTTTCCCATGAAAGTGGTGTATTCTTATATTCCCACCACATGAACAAATTTTGAAAAATCCAAATGACCTTTTTATCTCTCACAAACTATCAAACCATCAAACTTCAAACCTTAAACCCTAAATCACCAACATTCAAATCCAAACCCCTATTTTTCTTTAAAATATAAATTTCTTACAATTTATATATAAGGGTATTTTTTGCAAAAATCACATAAATTCTCAAAAAAATAACTTATGAACTAAACGTGGAAATGTTTATTATTTTCATAATTCTAACAAACCGACTAAACATAATACTTTTTTAGGAACAAGATTCTCATGAATCATAACTCTTAAAGATCATGTTTCTTAAGAGGAAAAAAAAATTCTTCTGTACCAAATGTGCCCTAAAAATTTTAGTGTATTTATTTGGAAATTTTGTACCTGATAAGAGTTAAATTTAGGGGGTGTTTAATACTATGAATGTTTTAAGTTTTAAAAAATTATATTTCAGGAATATTTTATTCAATGAATGAGATTTCAAGAAAATTCATAAAATGTGTTTGGTTTCCTAATTTTCCTGATAATGGAATGTAATATTCCTGTTCCTATGTTTGTTTCATGTAACATATTCTTAGGAATGTATGCAAATTTTATAGAAATACTATTTGATTGAATTAAAAGAAATTAAGTAAAATAAGATATGTACTAAAATAATTCTAACATTATACTTATAATAATTTTATATAATCTTATTAATTAAATTTAATAATTACATTTATTAAATATAAATATTATAAATAATTATATCAAATTAAAAATAAATATTAAAAAAGGTTAAATATTAAAAATTATGAAAAAAATCAAAATTCCAACTACCCAACTAAAGAAATAGAGAACCATAGTGGCTGTTGAGTAAAGAATCAGCAATGATTTCACCCTAAGCGACTAAACAAGTTATGGACTTTGATCATTTTTATGATTTAAGGGGTATTTGATAATAAAATATCTTCATCCCCTCTTAAAATCTTTCTAATCCATATATTTTAGAGGAAATATTTTGTTTATAAATTCTAAAAAAAATGAATTTTAAGAGAAAGTTATATTTTTAGAATATTTTTTTAAATCTTCTACCAAATAAAAGAAATCTTTTCCCACATTCTTGATAATCCTCTTCAGATTTTGTTATGCTTCCAAGAGTATCCATATTATTAGAGTAGTATTTTATTTTTTGTTTTGTTTTGTTTTATTTTATTTTTATTTTTTTCATAAATTCTTAAAAAATAATTTAAAAAAATATAAAACAAAAATAAAAAATTCACAACACAAGTATTAAAAATAAATAAAATAAAATAAAAAGTAAACAATTTTTTTTGATTTTTTTAAAAAATAGAAAAATAACAAATAACAAATAACAAAAAAAAAAACAAAATGCTACTCACTATGCATAACATGTCCCTTAGATTTAATCTGCAGCACAAAATCATTTCAATCATTGCCATAACGGAGACTGGACCTGAGTAGAGGGGGACCAAAATCTTCAGATCCAAGTCATTTAAACAAATTTTAAATAAACTTTAAACACCTTA
>JASKGM010000005.1:11575011-11600757 GCA_034509205.1 Ceratonia siliqua
GGCATTTAGAGTTGTGGTGGGAGCTCTATTTGACAAATGCTCATCCTAAGTTTTGTTGTTGGATCCGGTTCCTCTAAAGTGCAACTCGCAACATAGAGAGTAAAGTACAAATAGTAATTGTTGACGAGAAAATCAATGTAAGTGGTTTTCACGTAATTATCAGGTTACTCATAATGTATAAATATCTTATTTGCTAATTTTTTATCAACAGTGATCAACTTTGTACTTTATTCTTTAAAATGCATCCTATACTTGTTTGTGGCCCCAAAAAAAAGTCTAACCTAGTTGTTAGTTGCAGTAATTGAAAGGGATGGCATGAGGCACTGCACATATAAATTAGTTGCATGTGGATTGTGGTTGTTGAAATTTAGTCCAAAATACCTATTTTCTTATTGTTTTTCAATGGAATCAGCTCAAAGTAGCCTCTCTTTATTTGTCTTACCTTATCTTGCATGTGGCCTATGAGTTGGTTTGTTGAACTGCTTGTGAAGTATGACCTCCAGCTCTTTGATAAACTGTTGCTTTATTAGCCCATTTACTCTGGATTTCGCATAAATGACTATTCAATTCAAAGAATGAAGAGGAGAAACTTTAGATGCTGGCCTAAGATAGCGAAGGAAGAAGTCCTCACACTTCATAAAAACTTATTTTAGAAAGTTCATATGCACTCTGTCACATGGTTTGAATTATATTTGAGTCTTAAACTTATGTAACATAAACAAAAAATCCATTATTAAAGTAATGCAATTGTTGAATGCTTTATTGACAGATTCAATTCACAGAACGAGTTCTTAGCTACCATAACAGTTTATACCGCACTCAACAGACACGTTCTTCATGTTCACTCTCATAGGAAATTCATTTTCCTCCATGGCAAAGATCCGATTCCTGAATCAACATTAATGATGGAGGCTCATTCTTAAGCCAAACCAACGAGTTTCTCACTGATCTCCCACACCTTACGAGCCTTCTCTGCATCACTAGCCTCTTGGGATAATTGGTTTTCAAATGAAGCAGAGTTCTTGTTCCAGCTCCAGTAAACACCAGATTTCGTCAGGCTTGGTTCACTTACAACCTAAATAAAAAATCAAACAGTTCATCCATGAGAATAAAGAAATTGGTGATTTTCTGCGAATCTGTATTACGGTCTTGTGGCTATTACCTGAGCAAGCCTCTTTCCTGCTTCATCTTCTGAGACATAGCCTTTGGTTATGTACTTTTGGAATGGAGGGAATAGAAGTCTGAACAAGGGAATGTGCTCTCTGAATAAGCCTGTTGTGGCAATGCAACCAGGGTAAAGGGAAGCAAATGTGATCCCAGTTTCCTCATGGAATCGTCTGTGGAACTCTTGCATGGAGAGCATATTGCAGACTTTGCTGTCCTTGTATGCCTTTGCACCATCAAAGTCTCCACCATCAATCATGGCTGAACTGTTTAGCCCATTTAAGCCTCCAGCAAACCCCCTCAAGTCACCAAGATTGGCCTTGGGAGGCACATTCCCAGCCAAGGTATTTGTGTTTCCTGTAAAATTTACAGAATCAGCAACAAAATGCAACAAGAATTTGTTAAAAAAAAAACTGGGATTCAGTATAAAGCATAAACATTCTATGAATTAGACCTGTGATTGAGCCAACAATTATCAAGCGCTTTGATGGGTAATCAGATTTGTTCAAGTCCTCAATAAGTAAGCGTGAAAGGAGAAAATGCCCCAGATGGTTGGTCCCAACACTGAGCTCAAAGCCTTCCGCAGTAAACGTAGGTTCCTTAGCAGTTGGCAAGTACACTGCAGCATTACAAACCAGTACATCCAATGGCCTCCCTGATCGCCTGAAGTTATCTACAAACTGACGGACGCTTTCAAGAGAAGCAAGGTCTAAATGCATAATTGTGTAGTTTTCCTTAGCTATGCCAGCAGATTTTGCAGCTCTTTCGGCTTTGAGGAAGTCCCTGCATGCCATAATGATGTGCCATTTTCCTGTCTCAGCCAAAGCCTTAGCAGTGGCCAGACCCAACCCAGAGGAGGCCCCAGTGATGATAACACTGCCTTTCCTTAGTGTTTTCTTGACTTCTGGTGCGGCCTTGTTAACTGCTGGAGTTGTAGTTTCCACTGTCTGGGCCCTCACAACACCAACCTTTTGTGGGGATTCCCTCTGACATAGCAAATAAAGTTAGACAATTGACCCCAAAAATGGCGGGATTACATATTACCTAAGAAACATGGACATGACACATGTCAATGACACTAAGAAACTTTAATATGTGTAATTCAAAGTATTGTATCATGTTTAATATGAATGTTTTACACTTATCATATACGATTTGAAGTTCCCGTGATTCATAGCATATTACTTTATACTCTGTAGTTTATAGTTTAACGCTAGCTGACAGCATCAAGAATTTCAAACAAAAAGTTGCCTCTCTGAAACAAAATTAAGTCAAATTACCAATGGAATTGAACTTGTAAAATGGAAATATCCTTTAAAAGTAAGTAGAAATGATTTCAATAGGAGTTGTGAAGAAGAGAAGAGACTTGTGTTGGAGTTACCTTGCACCTTAATGCAGAAGAGGTGAAGTCAGCTTTAAGATGGTCTGATAATGAAAGCCCAAATAGGGTCGAATCCTTGACAGATACACTAGACTTTCCCTGCAAACAAAAGAAAAAGGCATTTTCCAGAAACTTCAATTCTACCAACTCTTAGAAAAATACATCAGAAGAAGAAGAAGCAAACCTCTTTAGGAATGGAGAAAGCAGCGGGAACCAAAGAAGCAGCCTGGAGAGCCATTGGAATTTGGAAGTAAAATCTTCTACGATGGTTCCTTGAAGTGGGAATGTCAAATGTGGAGAGTAGAGTACTTGGAAATGAATTTATATAGTGAAGTGTTTGTTTGGATATGAGAGGATAAGATAGTCAGCAGCATGTGTACCTGCCACGTCAATTCTAATCAACCAATGAGGCTTCGAGTTTTGGATTTCTCATGAGATTTTTGTAACTTAGGGACATTTTGGTCCATTTCCAGTAGTAGGTCTGGGCTGGAAATGTCAAATTATGAAAGCTGAAAAGGATGAGAGGAGTGGATGGAGTGGAGGTACATTTATAGGTTGATGGTGCAAACAAATTTCAGTTGTCAGCTTCAAGGATAGGACTTAGGATAGTGTTCTCGAACAAGAACCAAACAAGAAGACAATTTGTAGGATTGGGCCTTAGCCTGTTATCCTAACCCAGTTGGCCCAAGGATTTCTTGTAAGTTGGGCCTGTCCTCACCCAGTTAGCAACAACCATGTGTGCAACTGCCAACTGTAGCTCAGAACTGGGCTGCGAATGAGCCAGAAGACCATTTGTAGAAGCTAACTAAGTTGTAATTCCCATAGTAAAGAAATCATAGTGTTAAATTTTTAAGAACAGAACTTCCTTGAATTTTGAATTTATTACAAACAATTATCACGAATTTTAAAAATTAAAAAAGAAATTTTAAAATATAGGAAAACCTCCTAATATATCCTCACGTCCTAATTTAGTTAAAAAATAAACGGAATTCGTATGTGTTGATTCGTTAAACACGTATTATTAAATAATTAGATAAACATATAAAATAATACTTTCAATTTTTTCTATAAAAAAATTAATTTTTTAAAAATAGAAAACACTCCACTTACCCTCATCTCCTACTTCACATTCTCTCTCTTATGTTTAAATTTACATTTAAAGCCAACTCTTTTTGACCAATTTTAAATTAGTCATTTAAAAAAAGTTATTTCAAAATTAAAAAATTTTAAAATTAAATAAGAATGAGCCAATCCTACATTCCCTCTTATTCAGCTTGGTTTTTGCAGCATCACAAACACGTCCTCCTCCATCAAGAAATATCTTTCCCCTTCATCTGGGGTTTCTTTCTCATCTGGCTGGCTACAAAACCAATCTACCTCTTCTTTCATCATCGCCATCAACCTATCAATGGAAGAATGGCAACCATCTTTTGCATTTGCAGTTGAAGCCAACTCTTGGAAGCTATGTTTGCAACCAGGTTTGCATTTCCATTTTGAAGCCTAATCTTTTTTTACCATTTTTTAGAGGGTGAATTACCCACTCAAATTTATTTTTGCTGTTAAATTCAGAAATAGTATTATGCAGATGAAATTTGTGTAAGGGATATTACTTCTTCTTTTTTCTATCACTCCCCCCGATAACATAGGAAACGATTGAAGTATTCTCAATTAAGATTAGAGCAAAAATAGCAAGAACTGGAAGACTTGATCAGCAAGTTCCACATATATACACAACTCTGCATGATTTGATTTGATTTATCATGCGTAGATTGTAATAAATGTTATGATAGATATCGGATTAATGATTATACATCTACACACAAACACAATGAAGTACATAAACATATTTCATATTAAAATAATTATATTTAAATTCAAGTAATATTTTTTAAATAATTTTTAAGTTACATCCTAATGTATTGTTTATATATAATAGCCGTTGGATATATATCAATCTATTCTAACCTTTGGATATAATATTTATTCTTATTTGATCTAACAGTTGAAAGTGAGAGATATACATCAAATGATTAAACTCATAAAAAGCACCCTTTTTTTTATTATTAAACTTGAATTAGAGGGATTCATACTATATTGAACATTTTCTAGGGTTCTGACCCGAATATATCTTTTCTTCCATTTTCATAAAGTTGTTAGTGGACTAGTGTGTAAATTACCTTTTCTACTTTGTTATAATTATTTTCAATGGCTCATGTTTTTTTCAGAAGCTATCCAGCATTCTCAAACAAGAAGTGAGAGAGAGAAGCTGATAAATTAAAATACATTAACTCACTTATTTTTCAAATTATTGTGTTATGAAAATCCATTTAATAAAAGAAATCTTTTTCTGCTTAAGATACATAAGCTTTGATCTTTTTCTTAGCGTACAAAGACTAGAATAATCTTAAGATCCAATTTATCTTTGTAATTTTTTAATTTTAAACTCTAATAAAAATATTTTGTCATTCACGTTGCTGTGTCCTATAGTAGTGATTGTAAAAGAAAACAGTGAATTTCATAACAAGGAAAAACGAAAACAATTGTAAAAGAATCTTCATTTGACATTTTGTAATTCAATAAGCTTTTCCCATGCTCATTACTCTACATTTCCCGATTACATAAACCCATTGGTTTCTAAATTCCTGGTGTACTTTTTTTTTTCTTTTGTTTTTTGGTTAACAAAAATATTTTCTTTTTTCTTTTCTCACCTGAATGGCTGATCGGAATTGGCAACCCATCTCCTCATCCGATAAGCACAAGAACAAGCAAGGAAACAGAACCCCTCTAACTATTACAAATCTCACCCAATTCTCTCTGTACAAATTTTCACCTTCTGGAGAAAGTGAAGTCTACCCACCTTCTGGGATGAAATCATCAAACTCATTCTCCCCATGCATTTTGTATAACCTGTTATATCCGAAGTGGCAATCCAAAATTTTGGAAAGTTCTAATTTCCCCTCGAAAGCCAGCAGTTACAATCACAATACCCCAGGCTGACATGTTTTGACTTACCCCATTGGAGAAATCCGCACTCACACGAGGGGTTTGGTTCCTTGCGGTGACAAGAAGTTTTTCCTCTGGCCATGTCGCAGAAATTCTGTCAAAAAAGTAATCGTTTGTTGCACTGGCGATCGTTCCATGAAGTGGACTATTGTTGCACCCTGATGCAGGTTGTGAACCATCAGTACCAAAATTTTCCTCCACTGGCGTAGGAGGATGATTGACGGACAGGACCTCATCCAGGTTATTATCATCCCCAGTTTGTTCTTCAGATAGAGTTTCATGCATTTCCCATGCATCGCCCATACCAGGCCAAGGAATGGCCACTGACACATCTTTACAGTGAAAATGTTCATATGATTGTGTAACAGTGACACCTTTGCTTCGGTTAGGCCTGCAATCTGCTTCATTTTTCCATATATATACATGGGAATCCTCACTTGCAGAGATTATATATTTACCGTTTGCTGTGAGGGTGGCTGAAATCTGGCTATTTGGGTTACGAAATCCTGAACAATGCTTACATAAGTTTACTCTGAAACTGGGACCAGAATGAATATAAATATACAGAAGAACACCTTACATGCTTATACCATTCCAGCAACTATACCTACTTAATGGAAGATTTTACACAAGTTACAAAACAAGTTTCACTCAGAAATATGTTTTCACAAGACTGTAAGTTTCACTCAGAAATATGTTTTCACAAGACTGTAAGGAAAGACTGCCAGTAAAATAAGCCATATTTTCACATGCTTCACGTCACGCACAAGAGCAGTAAAGTGGATAGAAAAGTACTACACCCACAAGAGCAGAACTAACTCCAGAAAGGAATATCATGCCACAACACAAAAGTAATACATCTTCTAGTCTACACAAAAAATGTATCCTTTTCAATAAGAAAGACACCTGTAGTTATGTAAAATTATAGTGAGCCAAATCAAGAAATTCTCACGATACATCACATCCCTGGAATAATGCATCACCTGAGCAAAGTAACAATTCAAAAGAAAAACTAGGACAATTAACTTACTAACCTACTTGATAGTATCCAAGTTTCCTTGTTGGATTCATTTTGGGGAGAAAACTTAGTAGCACGTAATGGTCAAAGTTTTGGTTTGATCATTAGTATTAACCACAAGAGGTTCCACGCTGATTATAGCAGTTATATTATTTCTATTAATATAACTCACTTGTTAATTATTAGTCTTACCTTTGAACTTATGAACCAGATCAACACCATCAACAACCCGGATTCGTGAATCAGCAGATGTGATGAGTACTTCTGAAGAACTTCCGGGGGCAAACTGTTCACAAAAATCAGTTAGAAAGACAAACATAAGCATTGTTACAAGTCAAAGCAAATCTGCTATGATAGTGCACTATCCTTTTTCTTCTTAACTTTTTGGATGGGGCACCAACAGAGGGCAAGATCTCATGTACACAGCTGTTAAGCCATTATATTACCTGGAAGCCAGTAATTTTCTTGTGATGTGATTTCTTTTTCTTGTTCTGCAGATTGATCTGACTTTTCTGTTGCAACTTATTCTCTGAATGAAATATGAAAACAATGTGACAGTCAGTGGCCCTGCAATCATCAAAATACACCATAAATATATACACAGGCTCTCATTGAAGGTACCAGATGTATTATATAAATGGCAGCTACCCTTGTATGAACCAACTAGTGCACCCTGCAGAAACCACCAAGCAATTTTACTGAGTTACTTTACAACTTACAAATAAACTTTTAAAATGTTCAAAAAGAAGCATATTAACCATGGACAACCTGCCCATCTGGGGTATAGCAAGCAGCGGTGACCATCTCATGCAGATCAGTCCAATCAACAACTTGACGATCAGGAATGCTCCATATGCGAACCTTAGCATCCAAAGATCCACTAATGAAGTATCTATCATCAACAGGATTAAACTGGATGCAGGTTACTGTGTCCAGACAGAAAACAGATTGAAGCAAAAGGTATAATTAGCAAGGACCAGAAAAGGGGGGGAAATAGAATTACTTCATAGCTAAATTTAAGCAATCCATTAGATGTGAAATAACTCTTAAAACAATCATTCCTATATTTTTATAATATGATAAGCTCTTTTGCAATGCAGCAATTCCAAATACTGTTATCACTGCTGTAATGCAGTTCACAAGGGAGAGCCCAAATGACATCTGCTAAGAACAAGGAAAAACAAAGATGAGAACACTTTAAGATGTCATAACTGCATGTACTCACCAACGTCACTGTGCGAAAAAACTTTCAAACAAGACTTGCTAGTCAAGTGCCACAGCCGCACTGTTTTGTCCATTGAAGATGATAGCAAGTGCTGATCAAAAAGGAAAAGAAGTATTACCAGAATGATCTACAAACACGTGTTCTTATCCCATATTTCTTTAAAATAATGCACTTCTTAATGACAAACATTTAGGTTAATTCAACAGATAGTACTAAAAAAAATCTCTTAATATATATATATATACATACACACACATATGACAGCTTCTGAACCTGCATATTATCTACCATTAAACTCAGTTCTTCCAAATTTAATCACTCTGAAATACACTCATCCAGTTCCAAACAATGTTACCGTGTCTATAAAATAAGCCATAAATAGGGATGTAAGATGCTAAACATGTCAAAATTATTGCAATTATAGAGAAAAAAGAGTACTCTTACACTTCACAAATTGTAATTGCTCTTAAAGCCAAATCCTGAATTCTAGAAACAGTGAATCTACAGACATATATTTATCACCCTTCCAAGAGAAAAATCCTAGGTTGAGAGTCAAATGATTTCTAACAAAAGAAGAACCGGGAGGCAAGGACTAGACACTGTTAGAACAATGTGCTGGTAAGCCTCCACTCCTATGATTCACAAAAAACCCCAACCATCACATAACTCACTCCAATTGGTTCATTTCAAGATATCAACTAACTAATCATCTAAATAAGCATTACTAAAATACAAACAAAAGCATCTTAAGAGAGTTACTGATTGGAACACTATTTTTCTTTTAATCTGTCTTCTAAACAGCATAATTCAGTTCCCTGTTCCTTAAAGCCTCTATCACTATTTCCACCTTTTGTTGATAAACTGGATATCCCCATGGCTTGGAGTATTTCACTATCAATTCACCATCAGATGTTATCGGGATCGTAACAAGGCCAACACCAACAGCCATCCTATTCAATTAAATAAGCTATCTCTTTAACTTTGTTGTTAAAAGCCTTTCCAAGGAGGGCCTAGAATTACAATGTAACTTAAGAAGAAATAAATCATTGTAGGGCCATCAGAGTGTAAATATAATTTCAATTTGCCATGGAAAAGGGTTAGACCCGGAAATCTTCTGAGACAGAACTTGCTCTTCATATTCCTACAATTCATGTTTTTGAGATATGATTACAATAACAATCCCAAAACCAGGGTTAGTAAAATGAGCGGTGCTCCACTGGCTTGTGCAGTGCACAAATACCACCTATGCCGTCTTCAAATTTAACTATACTAGATATCCTTAACAGTAAATTTTATATTCTAATGCAAACTTAACTAGTCTCAGCCCTCACGAAATGTAAATTTTGTTGAGTTTATTTCAGTATAGACATGCAAGAATGAAACTAGAGTGAACATAACAGATAATCTTAACAAAATATTTTGTTCTAATGCAACTTAAAATCCATATTTTGTCACCTGATGGTTATTCAGCCACTTGAGAACTGTCCTATTTTAATGAATTCTGAAACTTTGTGGCATAGAATATAGACAAAAGTGAAATATTCACTTAGACTGCTTAGTGTAAGTGCAATCATCACTGAAACGTATGATGATAGTACTATATAGGAAAAACCAATTACAATTCGAATGAGTATGGTACATCCAACATCTGATCAAGTAGTGCCATATAAGAATAAAAAACCACAATCAGACATTGAGAACACCGCTGTAAATACAGAATTACACCTATCATAAAAAAAGAGTAGCTAACCTGAGACTTGGACCAAGATAGGTCAAGCACATCATTGAGATGCCCTTGGAATGAGCAAATGGGTTTTTCTGTGAGTGCAAACACAGTTTCTGGCACCATTAATTGGTCCAAGCTCAATGATTTTCTGCTTATGGATGACCTCCCCCTTCTCTTCTTGTCCGAATGGCTGTCCATTGTAGGAGACATCAGAGTTGGCTCTGGTGACCCATTCACAACAAACAACAAGTTCATGTTCCCATCTTCTAGTTTCTCCATCAGCTCCCCCTTCCTCTCTGACTCCACAACTTGCCAAACATGAATTACACAATCCTCACCTGCACTAGCAAGATATTTCCCATCCAAACTAAACTTAATGCTCCATATAGATCCATTATGAGCCTGTATCTCCTGGCTCTTATACAGTGCTGTAAGCTCTTTGCATGACTTCCCATACTGCCTAACCCTTACTCTCTCAGGCCCATGAAATGAAGCATCCTGACTATCATCTGTGGCAGAGCTTGATCGGCGCCCACCCTTCTCCGACGAGGTATCTCTTTCATCACTACTCCGTCTCTCTTTATAACCTGTCATCGTGCTTGCAACACTCTTTATGCTCTTAAACCAACCCCCTTTCTTCTTCAGCTTGGAACCACCTCCACCACCACCATTTGTATTAGAATCTACATTATCCATATTACCCTCCTCAACATTTTGCCGTCGCATTAATTCTTGAACGATTGGTGAGTGCCCAACTGTCATCTCAAATTCCTCCATAGTCAACTGCCTTCCAGTCCCCACTTCCTTAAGTTTGTCCCACATTCCATCTTCCCTAATCTCCTTGACGACAAACTCTTTCCCATTATCGAGATTTCTTATGGTGCACACTTGTTCATTTACCCTGTCAACCCCATTACATTCCACATCCTCTGCCACCTCTCCACAACCTGCATTATCCAAAACTGGCACCACCGAACTGTGACCCAAATCCACACTCAAGTTTGAGGATTCGCTTTGAATTTCATCCACCCTTTTACAATTTTTCCCCGAAGGCGGCTTATTGGGGGAAGCGGCACTAGCAACTGGTGATTCATTGCCATTACCGCACCTTGACTTAACGACGTGATTACGGTTATTTACAAATGAGCCGGCCTCTTCTGCGACCGAATGAATAGAAAGAATTGAAGAAGAACAAAAAGAAGAAGACTTATTACAATGATCATGAGACTGACCACTCACTGACAAATCACTGCGATCCGCTGCACCGTCTGATTTTGATCGTAATATGCCGGCGGTGCAACCAGAACTCTCACCCTGTTGTTGGCGGCTCAAGTGATCAGATGATGCCGATCGCCCAAACTCTCCATTGCCCACTTCTGTAAGATCATCGGCGGATGCAAGCTTTCCCCGGGACAATGATGGATCGCCGCTGAGACCCATCTCTCGGAGGAGACGGTTCCGGCGTTCGGACACCGAGGAGGGTTCGGAGATCCATATATCGTACCTGGACATGGCCACTGGGAACTTGGGTACTGGGAAGGGTTGGGCCGAACCATAATTGGGAGAGTTGGAATTGGAGTCGTTGTCGTCGTCGGAGTTGGAAGTGGAACAAGAACAAGAGGACGAAACTAAGCGGTCGTGGGACTCGTAGAAGCACTCGTCTTCTTCTTCTTCGTCCCCGGCTTTGCTCATCTTTTATTGGGCATTCCCATTTCAATGAAAATGCCCAGAATCAATTGGATCAGAACGGGTTCTGTCCCTATGATACAACTTCAGAAGAAGTATGGCGTTTAGGTTCGATCTGCAGCGCTACTGGTGCGCTGTGTAGAGCGAGTGTGTGTGAAAGGAATACAAGGGGATCGGACAAGGAAGGGCATGAAACTAAGCGGGGTTTTGGCTTAGAACTCAGATCCAATGAGAGAGTGAGAGTTAGAGGGATTGGGAACGAAGCCCTATGCTATTGCTGGGTTGTGTGGGGTGTTGGGGTTTGGCAAGCAATGTTTTTGTGGAGAGAGAGACCCACCGAGAGGAGAGGGAAAGAGGTTTTCTCAATAGAAAATGTCTCAGAAAGTGGAAACGATATTTCTTTTGGATTTTAGGATAGAGATGGAAAATAAAATAGTGAAGGAAAATTGTGACCTTTTGGCCCTTTTTTCTCTCTCTCCTTCAAGAAGGGAGAAGAAGAGAGTATGGTAACTATAAACAGGATGGTGATTTTAGAGTTTATAGCAACTTCTGCAAATTGTAAATTTTAAGCCTATTTGTTTTTAAAACTAATTGTTTTTCATGAGTAGTAAAAAATTTTAAAACATGATCTTAAAATAAAATTTTATAAGATATTTTTCTAAAATATGATGCTAAAAATATTTTAAAATAATACTACTTATGCAACTATTATGGCCAAAATTACATTAAATCATATAAGCAAAATAGTCTAAAATTAAGTAAAAATGTTAAATGGAATAACTTAAAAGAAAGAAAGTTAGGTAAAATTTTCTAGGTATTTGTCACTAGGTTTTTAATTAATGAATGTTACGTATAATGAATTTATTTGGTTAATTAATTTAATTATTTTTGTTAATATCTTTTTAATAAATGTGTTATTAATTAATTAAAAAACCTGATGACAAATACTTTAAAAATTTTACAACATCAACTTATAAGGTGAGGATGACGGAATGAACATAATATACCACCAACAAAGGTAAAACGTCTCTATCACATAAACCTAATTTTGATACTATATTAAATTTTTGAGATATAAAACTTCGAAGAAGGAGAAGACGAATAATGAGCTTGTATGCTCTCCTAGACCATCCAATGCCTCTTTTCAACATAAAATAGAGTCAATTACCCCAATGAGCCTTTAGCAAAGTTATACTAATAGAGTTGTGAGTTGGAAACCCTATTGAAACAAAATAGAGTGAATTACAAAGTTATGTATAACTATGGTAGACGTAAAAATTGCTCTTTTGTACGATAGTTTGTTTAAGCATCTTATAATGAACAAGTTGAAATTAAAGTAGTAGTACCATGGATCTATCTCCAACCAACAAAAGTTTTGATGTTTACAACTTGTCCCTTGTGTTTCTCAAGGAGTGTTGTAATTTGGAGGGGCATTATTATTATGTCTTGGATTAGCACTCCACAAATGAATGATTTTGTTATCTTTTGGCAATTCAAAGTTACCATCGCAACAACAAAGTGATAAAGATGAGGATTTTAGGGACACTTAATCATGCTATTTGGGGACAAAATAAAAAGGCAATGGCATGTCATTAGGCAATAAAGCCATGTAACTTTGAAAAGTAGTGATATGAGTTTCATCTTTGCTACAAGTCTCACCTCAATCATGCATTTCCTAATTATATTGTTAAATAATCCAAAGTTAATTTTGTTTGATAATTTCTTAAGCATCGTATTTTAAAATAATATTTTAAGAAATTTAATATTCTACCTTTAGTATTATTTTGAATCATCATTTTAAAATTATCTAAGATACTAAACAATAAAATAAATTTTATAAAACGTCATTCTAGAATACAATCTTTAAAAACATCAAACAATAATTCCCTCATTATATATATAAAGCTTATAATTATGCAATTCTCATTAACATCTAGTAAAATTTGATAAATTATTCAGTATTCATGGTGTGAAATGCAAATTTTGATAAAATTAAGAAAAAAACCAATATATCTTAATGTAAAATTGTAAAGGTACAATTTCACAAGTTGCATTTAAGAACAATTGATAAAGACAATTGAAGTGGAATTTGATAAGACATGAACATATCAAATTAAGTCCACACAAGTCAATAATCATTTAGAATTAGAGTAACAAAAGAATTTCAGCATCACTATCATACTATATATCTTGATTAATACTGAAGTTTCAAAATCAGCTATTCTTATTAAAATTAAATCTACTAATCTTACAACCCCAAAAAAATATACTGATCCAAAATAACCCTTTAGTCAAAACTCAATTCACAGGAATCAATAGTATGCTTTTTAGTTTTTATATAATCTAATAATAGCTTAAATATGTTATGGATATCTTTTCATTTTTAATACATCAATGCATAAAAGTTGTAAAAATTGTGTTTAATTAAATATTTAATATCTTTACAGATCATCATAACATATAATGAGCAATGAAGGTATATTCTTTCCACATAGCTGACTTTTATTCTCCCTCTCCCCTTCTTCTTTCCTTCTTCATACTTCTCCACTTTTTTTTCATTATTTTCTCAAAAATAAAAGATAAAGAGCAGAGATCCAACCCAAAAAGGTCTAATATAATCTTAATCTTAAAAATTAAAATGGGTACTATATGAGCTATTAGGTTACTGACTTTTGATATATATAAAACATCTTTTACTCTAATCAATATCGCAATCTTTTTTATAGGTATTGATGCTACAAAATATTTTTTACATTTTAATTTAACACATAAGAATGACAATTGAAATTTTTAACACAATTGAATGTTTAATCGAATAATACTGAATATCCAATCTCAAGATAAAAGTAAATATCTAAAAAAATATAATTATAACTCAACAAATAATATTTAAACATAACTATGATTGATATTAATTCATAACTTCATGATTGATCTTATTATGACATTAGTACCCACAAAAAAAACACACACACACAGTGAAATTGGTCTGCTTACAAAATCCTGAAAAGAAGAATCTTATTTCCTTGATGCCATTTTGTTCATAAACAAATGAAATAGAAAAATGAAACACATAAAACTAAAACTCCACAAGATGTCAAATTGGAGTAGTTCTCATTTTGTCAGTGTTTATTTGTAGATATATAGTTCACAGGATATGTAGAGAGAGAGAGAGAGAGAGAGAGAGAGAGAGAGAGAGAGAGAGAGGTTAAGCATTTTCTTTTTCTTTTTCAAATGGAAGCACTTTAGGCAGGGAAATCTGTGAATGGTAAGAATTATAAAGGAAAAAAGAAAGGTAAAGAGAATAATATAATGGTCTCTTAATAGAGAGAGAGAAAGAGATACATTCCTTTGCATATGTCATGCAATGATTGAGTTCATATTGAGGGTTACGTTGTGGACAGTCAAACTGAGCCTTACATATATACCTCACACGCCATCTACTTGTTTCAGTTATTTGTATCTTTTTCACTTTGGCAGAGGGAAGATAGCATCTTCTTTTGGGATATACATCCAACTATCCTAATTAGATCCGACTATGACTAAACGTTGGATGGATTTGGATTATTTGTTTTTATAGGGAATAAATTTTTTAAAAATATAAAACTACATAATAAATTATAATGGTCTAATTTTTAAATAAATGACTGAAATTTAACAAGATTGATCATCCTACTTTTAATCAGGGCTGTCAAACGGGGCAGGCCGGGTTGGCCAGCCCCGTTTGACCTTAACCCGCCCCTTAAATGGGGTGGGGCGGGCCAGTCTACTAATTTGACGGGCTGAAAAATGTCAACCCGTCCTGCCCCTGGTGGGCGGGTTGGCGGAGCGGGTTGGTTGGCCAACCCGTCAACCTGCCAAAATCCTTCATTTTTTCTTTATTTTTGGGCGGGTTGGCGGGCTGGGGCGGGTCAACCCGCCAATTTGGCGGGTTATAAAATTACAAACCCAGCTCGCCATTTTTGGCGGGCTGGACGGGCCAACCCAACGGGTCCGGTCCGTTTTGACAGCTCTATTGATCATCAAGAAATATGTTAACAATGTCGTCTCGATTCAAAGTAGTAAATTTAACATTAATCAAAATTAAATTAATAAAAAAATATGTTAAAAATTAAATGAACGTTACAAATTATAGTGTGACTTATGACTTCTTACTTTAATATTATAATTTTATTTGTAAGAATTTATTTTAAAAATAAATTTTTTAAAAGAAATAAGCCATTCTTAACAAAAATTTATGTTTGTTTTGAATTTTTTTTTTAAAAAATAAAAACTAAATTTTGAATAATAATTTTTTTTTAAAGGAGAAATTGATATGTGAGAAAGAATGATATTTGTTTATGATTCAAAAGTTTTTCTTAATTACTGTATTTAAATATCAAATAATTTTTATTTCTAAAAATTATCTTATTTTTAAAGAAGAAATATAAAAAATATTTTTTATTAAGTCAAAGTTTGAAGGCTTACAATGTCTCATAAATGAATTTTATTAAAAAAGTAAGTTTTTATTATTCATTATATATTTTTATATCTTGTAGTTTATGAATAATTTAGCCAATTAAGTCTATCAAACTTAATTGGCTAAATTAAGTTTATTTATTGGAGGGTGGAATTTAATTCTTTATTGCAATTAGTAAAGCATTAATAGTAAATCATAAATTTAACGGTATCTCTTATAATTTTAAATATTAAAAGATTTGATATCAGAGATTTTATTATTAAAGTTGTCAATCAAAACCAACTCAATCTTAGTCATTCTTAAGGTTATATATGACCATATATATTTTTTTAATATCAGCTCTTAAAATATAAGCAATGGCTTGATCATTGAAAGGCTTATGTTGTTCTTGTCTCTTATGAGATTAACTTTAAGGATTGATCATAATTTTAACGAAAAAAATAATAAATATTTATAAGAAGTAAAATATAATAGAAAGTTACACATAAAATATTAATATATAATTTTTTATACAAAAATTGAATTCTATATAATAATAGAACATAAGTTCACACGGGTAACTTTTTAATTTTTATTTAATTTTTGACAATTTTTTGTTTAGTCTTAAAGTCTTAACCAGATTATATCCCTCCTTTTCTTATAATAAGAAAAGGAGGGTCCTTTTCTCCTACAAAACATATATTATAAAAATTTAAAAAAATTAAAAAAAATATTAATAAGTTTTAAAAAAAATTAATATAATTTAAATTTTTATTTTTATTTTTTTAGAGGTATTTTTTTTATTAAACTAATATTGAAGGGAAATTTAAATAAAATATTATTAAAATATTAATATAATTGTTTATTTAAAAATTTAACCTTATTATTTAAAAAAAAATTTTATTAATCTAATATTGATTACTTATAAATTAAAATTATTAATATATTTTTTTAATTTTTTTAAATTTTTATAATATATATTTTGTAGGAGAAAAGGACTCTCCTTTTCTTATAAGAAAAGGAAGGGATCCTAATCCGTCTTAACCCTACCCTTTTAGGTTGAATAGGACTATAGGAGGGGACTAAAAAACAAGAACATTATTTTATGCCTTTGTTATGCATTTTATTTTATTTTATTTAAAAAATAATTTAAAAAAACTTAAAAAAAAGAATTTTTTACTTTTACTTTCTTATTTTTTAATTTATTTTTAAATATTTGTGTTATAAATTTTTTTTATCAAAATTTTTTAAATTATTTCTTAAAATAAAAATTATAAAAAAAATAAATAAATAAAATATTACTAACATAACAAAAGCCTTATTCTATAACCCCAATTTTGTAATTTTAATATTATTAATAGAACCAACGGTCAAGATGCGACCATTTTAAATGCTTTACTGGTTAAATCTATTTCCACGTGTTCCACGAGCATTGTATTCTTTTCTAATATTATATATATATATATAAAAGGGTACAATATGCAGTGCGGCGTGTCGCCTGCATTTTCCACACGACCTTTCTACTTTTTTCAAAATTCAAACCTCACCGTTTCTTTGAGTCACGTGGGTGAGTCAGCATACGATGATTTGAAGAATCTAATATATTTTTTAAAAAGTTTGGGAGATTTTATATTTTTACTTTAATTTTTAGTTATTATTATAATTTTTTTAATTTTTAATTTTTAATTATAATATATTATATTTTTAATTATTATAATTTAGTTAAATTATTTTATATTATTTAATTAAATATTAAAATTAATAATTTTAATTAATATAAACTAATTATGTAATTAAAAAAATAATAAATTTAATATATAAAATAATATAAATATTTTAAAAATAAATGAGATAAAAGTTAATTAAATATTTTTTTCATTTATTTTTAAGATATTTATGTTATTTTGCATAATAAAATTATTATTTTTATTTCTGTTAAATTTTTTAATTGTATAATTAGCTCATATTAATTAAAACTGTTAACTTTAATATTCAATTAAACGGAGAGGGATAATTTGATTAAATTGTATTAATTTAGGGTGCAATATATTACAATTAATATATTAAGGAGGAAATTACAATGATAATTAAAGATTATGACAAAAAAGTATAAAATCAAAAGTTTATAATCATATATGGTGAAATGTTCACAAGTATTGATTCAAGTAGTATCTTTTTTTAATTATTTGATTTTATTGAATTTGAAATACATAATTTTAAATTATAAAATAATTTTAATATCATTAAATTACAATATTATATCTTTCAAAGATGATTTTCATTTATATAAAAAAGTTAGAGAAAATATTCTACAAAGTGATTATAAACAAGGCCAAATAATAAATCCTCAAGTACCCATGCAACAAAACAGAGCAAGACAGCACATAAAAAATGAAAGCTAAATGACAGAGACACATAACTTTCTTATAACATCAGGCGGCAGAGAGCAATGAACCCAAAAAATTGGCTCGTCCGAACTCATACATGAGATGGAGGGCTTTAGAAATTATCTAAGAAGAATTTCAATGGTTGCACTGAAAAATTCTGTCATTTCTAGCTTTTCAGAGTTGCCAAAGATTGTGAAAAGTAATCTATAATGCACCATGAAAATATGTTACCTTGGGAGAGCCGAGGATATTAGCATTAAGGAGGAAGCATACTTAGAATTATAGGCTTCCATTAATTACTGTTTATTTGATTTTATAAAATAGGTTGATAACATGATTTAATATATATTAATATATATAAAGATAAGCACGACAAGCCTAAAATAATTATATGATCAAGTTGATTATGAGCTGTGCACACCTACTTTGGATTATGTGGTTAGGTGGTTATAGTGTAGGCCAGAACATATCAGAAGCCTATAATGAGAGGGAATGTTAGGTTATCTCTGTGATGACTAGGTCTCCTATCCACTTATAATATAAATATATGTGTTATAAAATATTTTGTCTGTTCCATTAAAAGCCGTCTAAGATTGGAAGGGAAGATACTAGACAGTGAGACTCACTACATTCTGAGTTTGATCACAATGAGTAATTCTTGTATGTCTATTATCTATTTTTATGGTGTTCTAATTATCATACATTGTTCAATATTTCTAAAATGTGGTATCAGAGCCTGCAATGTATGATTTTAAGACCAAATTTTATGTTTTTGTATGCTCTTAATTTTTCAGCATCTAGTCCTAATTAATATGAAATTTCATACATTAGAACTTTTGTAATAGCGATCAAATCGAATTCATATATATATATATATATATATATATAACTCTAGCTTTTAGAATCTATGTGGTGATAATTCTGTTTTTTAAGATTTTTTGGGTTTTATTATAGAAGCAAAAATTTTCAAATTTTGATTCACTCTTGGTTGGGTTTCATGTATATTTTTCTTGTGACTCCCAATGAACAAAACCCCTCAATTAATTTTTGATTTAATCAAGTATAATGGCAAAAAATTGGATCAAATTTTTAGTTGTTTTTGAAAGAAGCAAAGTTCCAACTTTTGCATAAATTTTTTTTTTTGGCTTGGATTTCATGGTCTTTTGGTTAATAATCCTATTCTGCCTAATTTTTCCTTTTTTTCTCCCCTTTCCTTTCGCTCCGTTTTGAGTTCATGTTGAGCTTCCATGTTTTCTGCTGCATTTTCGAGCTCCATTTGAAGCTTTCATGGCTTCTGCGCACCGCAGAAGCCAAGAAGAAGAAGTTGCTAGCTGGCTAGCCAAGATAGTAATCCCCACGAGTGCCTACAAGCGCGTGTGGCCCATCCTGAGTCACAAAATTCACCATCTTTTGATATAATGCCTTATTTTTGTCTTGATTTCAATCGTATAATAAAATTTATTTTTGAGCATTCTAAATATTTTTTTATTATTTTCCAAACTTTGTGCATAAATAAATTATATAAATATTTATTTTCCATGTTTTTATGAGTTTTTAAGCATGAAAATATTGTATGCACTATTTGTCAGCATTCTGTGCTATTCACTCTCCCTAGATAGCTACAATTTAAATTAGTTTAAATAATTTTGTATAAGATTGAATTTGTAAAATTAAATTGTGCTAATTGTTATTTTTGAGAATTGTTTAGAATGCAATAAATTTTGTCAGCTTAGGTGCCTGATGAAATTGCATCTCATGGTGGGCTGATTATTTGCGCATACCTATTGTTAATTGTATACTAAAATATATTGATTATGGGCATATGATATCCCTAATATCCCTTACATGGGGAATTTCTTTGAAAATTTTTGAATTTTACCACCAAAGTGGTAGTTCACATTGATTCTTGAAATTTTCCAACATTATTCAAGATGATTTTTGGTTATTGCATACATTTACCTACCCAAAAGGGGTTATTGTTTGTTTTTTAATTCAAAAATATGATGAAGCATGTTGTTGTGAGAATAATATAGTCTTAAAAATTTTTCTGCCCTAATGAGATATTTTTAAGCATTTTGTGAATTTTTTCTCATATTGCTTCATCAATTAGGAAGACCTACTACATGTTGCACACCTTACCCAAATGAGGGTATGCAATGATGTGCCTAGACTCCTTATTGCGACATGTATGGTTGAACCTTATTGATTATATTGCCCATATGATTTAATGTTAATTGCATTCATGTTATTTTTGAACAGTTTCTTTTGCAGTGAACTATCTTTACTGAAAATTGGTTCAAGTTTTAAGAGATTCAAGATATTGAGTTTGCACTAGGGATTGTAGATATAGATTTGGCTTTACGTGAGGATGAGCCCCCTCGGCCCACTGCTAAAAATATAGTTAAATAGAGAGATTTACATGCCAAATGGGAGAGGTCAAATAGGCTTAGTCTCATTGCCATTAAAGGGTCTATTTCAGAACATTTATTGAGTGGATTGCCAAAGTCCAATGAAAGTACAGTTGAATAGAGAGATTTACATGCCAAATGGGAGAGGTCAAATAGGCTTAGTCTCATTGCTATTAAAATGTTTGTTTCAGAATATTTGTTAAGTGAATTGCCAGAGTCCAATAATGCTAAGCAATTTTTTAAGTCTATAAGTGATAGATGCCTTATGTCTGATAATGCTGAGTCATGATTCCTCACGAAAGAACTAACGTCTATGACCTATGATAGTATTGGTGATGTCAGGGAATATATTCTCAAAATGATTCAATACTAGACTAAATTGAAAGACTTGAAAATTGACTTACCTTATACTTTTCTTATGCCTTATATATTGTTACTTTGCAAGAAGAAAGGGCATAAGCAATCTGAGTGTAGCAAGTTTTCAGCTTGGTTAGAAAAGAAAAAGAAACAAGGAGGGGATCATAAGCAAGAGGAGACCAAGTGAGAGGGAGTACATACTTAAAGTTGGTAATGACGCTGAAGTCCTAGTAGAATTTGTGAGAGTTGTTAGACTTCTTTTGATTTTTTTTTTTTATGAATGTATTTTATGTACCTTATTTTAGGTGAAATTTAATTTCACAAACTCATTTGATGAAACTCAGATATTCATTTATTTCTGGTGATAATAAAGTTAATTTGATGTTTAATTTCAAATTGATTCACTCTTCCATTGTAGTCGATTTTTTTTATTATTATTAAGGATGTGCTTGGTTCTTGATAATCTATATGTTTCCACTGTTGAAAATATGTCTTTTGACCCCTTTTAGTGTATTTGATTATTGATAGTATTTTTCTTTTAATACATTTGATTAGTGGGAGTATTTTCTTTATTGGTATTTTTCACTTTATGGCCCTATTGGTGACATAATTGAAGTATGACATTACATTTTTGTTCTCAAATTAATTTGGTATAGTTGTTAATTCATATTTGTTGTGTTGTTATGTGTACCTATTCGTAAAAATTATAAATTATGTTATGACTTTTAATAATGTAGAGACTCAGTGTTGGTCTCAATATTGTTTTGTGATATCTTGATTACCACCATTTATGGATCTTGAGAGATATTGATTATATTATGATGTCCAATAATGTAGAGACTCGGTGTTGGTCTTATGCATGTCATTATTTTGTAATCTTTTGATTAATACCATTCCTAGATCTTGAGATATATTGATTATTTGTAATCAATGGATTTCTCTTGCTTGTAAAAAGCATGTTGTTGAAGAGAAATCAGGGACCAACATTGAAATAGCATGTTATTGATCACTTGTTAATACTGTTTTCTTGCTACACTATCACATATGAAACTCATGTAGTATGGTTGGTGATATTTGTGACCATGGAAAGTCTTGTGTCAACAAATTATACAACTGTCATCATGATTCAATACCATTTAACTTTATTGGTCAGAGTTATGATCTTAGGTGTTGTCTTTTGAATCATATAAGTTTTTCAAAATGTGGCAACATGACAAAAAAATTTTGTTTAACCTAAGAGTCATTTTTCAAAATAAAATGTTTTCAAATGAATTAATGTTGCCCAAGTGGAAGATTGTTAGAATTATGAGCTTCCATTAATTACTATTTATTTGATTTTATAAATGGGTTGATCACATGATCCAATATATATTAATATATATAAAAACAAGCACAATCTAAAAATAATTATATAATCAAGTTGATTATGAGCTGTGCACACCTACTTTGGGATATGTGGTTAGGCGGTTATAGTGTAGACCAAAACCTATCAAAAGCCCGTAATAGGAGGGCATGTTAAGTTATTTGTGTGATGACTAAGTCCTTTCTCCACTCTTAATATAAATATATGAGTCATAACATATTTTGGATGTCCTATTGAAAGCCGTATATTGTTATTAGAGATTGAGGGGAAGATACTAGACCGTGAAACTTACTACATTCTGAGTTTGATCACAATGATCAATTCATGTATGTCTATTATTTATTTTTATGGTGTTTTAATTATTATACATTGTTCAATATTTCTAACAAGCATATCATATTAAGACAAGTAAGTGGTAAAGAAATAGAGAGTAAACTTCATGTGTTGGTTGCAAAACATGTAATGCAGGTCAATGGGGGAGAAATAATAGTGTAGTAAGTTTTCTTTAAGAACTATCATTGTTAAGAATTCTTCTTTAAGAATTATCATAATTAAGAATTCTCCACAATAAAACCTTAATTTTAGCTGAGAAGCCACCGTTTCTTTTGCACTATAAAATCTTCTTTAGAAATTCGTCGTACATGAGTGGGATGTAAATCACAATCTTATTAATAGCACCTTTTGTAGTTTTAAATATTAAATGCCTTAAGTCAAACTTTCACATTTTTCTAACGTTGAACGATTGTTGAAAAAAATTATATATAATTACTTAAGTAAATAAACGCTAGTTACATATTTGTTTCCAGTATCATTTTAATTTGAGATATTGTTTTAAAAAATCTTAAATAATAAATATATATGATAGGATATTATTTTAAAATATAATTTGTTTAAAAATATTTAAATTAAATTAAAATTTTATTCTAAGCTTGTTTCTAGTACACAGGAAATGAATTTCCTTAAAATATATATCACTTAAAACAAAACAAAAATAAAATCAGAATAAAACACTTAATTTTGAAAGAAAAAAACAAATTATAGAAAAAAGCCTAAGATAAAGCAACTTGAGGAGAGATGATACACGGGAATGCACAATTCGAGGTGTGCTCCTTCAAGAGAATTGAAAGGGAGAAAGAGAATTGGAAAATTTTACTTAGATTCATCAGAAAATGCAATACATGCTTATAAAGCCTAAAGCTAAAGTTCACCATGTGCTAATCACATGTATACTCATAAGAAAATAACGAAAGAGGAATTCTAACTAAAGCCAACTAAGCTCGTGTGAACTCTTACTAGTTATAATCCTTAAGCCACGCTGGTATCCTCTTTTGCCTTTTAAGTGAAGTGGCAGTGTTGACTAGAGGCTCTTATGTATCATCACTTTTTCTTACTCAAATCATCAATAAAGCATAATATGTACCTTCTGTGTCCATTTGAGAAAGGTGTGATGGGATCACATAGATCAATATGAATCAATTGAAGAAGATGAGATGCTCTCCAGTGGCTTGTCTTTGGTACTGTACCTCTTTGCTGCTTACCAACCAAACAACCTTCACATAGTGTCACAGGGGCCTTTAATGCTGGAAGTCCTCTCACCATATCTTTCTCCAAGAGTGTCTTAAGTCCACTGTAGCTAAGATGACCATATCTGCAGTGCCATAATTAACAACGGAATAAAAACAATCTTGCCTTCGTTGAGTAGTCTGCAAATATAGAATAAAAATTTTAAGTCATTTCTGTTACTATAATTAGGCCTCTCACAAGATGATGAACTTGGCATTTTTCATGTTGTATAATGATCATGAGCCCTTTTTCTTGTAACTGGCCAACACTCAATAAATTGGTTTTTAAATCTGGTACATAGAATACTTCAAAGATTACTTGAGTGATGCCATTCATAAAGAATTTAACACTTCCCTTCCCCATCATTGCCAAGTGTGAGTCATTGCCTAATTTCACATTTTCCCTTCTTAAGCTTTCATCAAGATTCATGAACAAAATTTGTTTCCACTCATGTGATTACTACATCCAGAGTCTAAAAACCAGATTTCATCTCCTTGTCCTTCCTTGAATTCTACATGAGTCATAAGCAAGATTTCATCATTAGTTTCAGTATAATTCACCTTTGTTTCATTATTCCTCTTTAGACACTCATATTGGACGTGACCAAATTCATGACAGTTATAACATTCAATACATCACTTGTCAAATTAATGCCTGCCTCTTCTTTGACCCCTTCCTTTATAACCACCTCTACCACAACTTCTATCAACTACATTACCTCCTGGAGTTTTTTTCATGTGTAGTCTTTAGAGCTTGGTCTTCAAGGATCACATGACTGGTCATAAATTGCTCATGGATAAGTAGGTTGCTTTGAAGTTGATCTATGGTCATGGTATTACAATCATGAGATTCCTCGATTGAACAAATTACATAATCAAACTTAGGTGACGTAGACCACAAAATCTTTTCACTCACATCTACATCTTCCATTTTTTCTCCATGAATCCTTTTCTTGTTAGCAATGTGAGTGTGCGAACAAAATATTCTGTAACTGTTTCTCCTAATTTCATATGAAGAGTTTCCCATTACTTTTGAAGTGCCTACAATTGGGCTCATTTTACCCTTGTTGTACCTTGGTATTTCTGCTTCAGAGAATCCCATATATCCTTTGTTGTTTCCTTGTTAAGTATTGTTTCAAGTATTGATCTGTCAATTGCTTGAAAAAAATCATTTTTAGTCTTCAAGTCTTTAAGCTTTTGTTCATCAATCACCTTTCGTTGTGCCTCTGTAAGTTCAATCCCTTCTTGTACAATCGGTACCCCTTATTCAACTATACTCCAGTATTCCTTTGATTTAAGGAAATTCTCCATGAGCATAGCCTAATGATCATAATGCCCATTAAACCGTGGAATGGAGGGTTGCACAAAGTTATTGTCAGATGCCATTCCTTGAAGTCTACTACTTCTTTCGCCTTCATTCTTACTAACCTTGTATGGCTTGGATACCACAATGTAATTGCTAATAAAAACACTCAAAATTGGAAGAATATTCTTAACTTCATTAATAAAACTGATGGCATATATATAGCCTTACAAAGAAACATAATAGGAACGGTTGTAACTACGTAACTACTACCTATGATCATGGAGCATATTCTAGCATTTTACAACTGAACAAAGGACCACTACTTCAGTTACTAACTGACACGAACTTGCAGATAACTGATAATATAAAATACATAACTAAAGACTCTTTCCACCTCTGTCTTAGTGGATGCCACATCAGTAGAATGAATAACTACCTAAGACACTTAGAGGCTGTTTGTTTGAGCTTACCTGAGAATGATTTTTCTTCTTCTCCTATAGAATGAAGGACTTTTTTTGAAGGAGAAGTTGTTTTGTATTTGAATGCAGTAATTAATAAAGACTTTTAAATCAGAAAAGATGTTTAGATAAAAAAACTGTATAATGGCTTATGACTGATAAAATTACTGAAAATGGCATGTAGAAAGACTTTTTTCATAAAGTGTTTGGATAGAAAATGACTTTTGATATAAATTTTAAATATAAATTTTTTGATAAAATTAA
>JASKGM010000005.1:11600857-11621091 GCA_034509205.1 Ceratonia siliqua
AAATTAAAATTTTCTATGTAAATAATTTTTTAAGAAACATTTGCCCCCTTAAGTATTTTCTTCAAGATCCGCCACTGTTCTTAATATCTTGTCATCCTAAGGAAAGCGATCATATATTATTTCCAATCAAATTGTTTCGAACTACATGAACCTTGATCTCACTTGGGATATATAGGCACTTACCCAATAAGGTAGATCCAGTTATTTCATCTTTCATCATTTTGTCGTATTAACAATAAAAAAGGGATAATTAAAATATATTAAAATTTTAAGCACAAATAATTTAGGATAACCATACTTAGGAATGGATGTTATGGGATGTCTAAGATCTTTCTCATACGTAATTAGCTTCCCGAACATTTCATCTAATTTCAAGAGCTAGTGCCTTGCTTTCTTTTATTTTTAACGATCCCAATTATCCTTCTAATTAATTGGTGGCAATTCCATTTTTCTTATTTTTGGATTTTTCTCTTTTGTCGTCTCATGGTCATGACAATGCCTTTCTCGGCCTTCATGTTGTGACAATAAACAATATACTTTTTCTTTTTCACCAACATTGCAGAAAGATCACTAATCCCATTTAACTTTAAGAATTGATCATCAGAATAAACATATATGATATAAGTTTTAATTTGACTATTAATCCCCATGAGCTCTACAGAAAAAAATTCTTATGGATAAATTTTAGCCAAGCGAATGAACTCTCCTTGTCGAATGCAAAAAATGAATATCTTAGATTTAACCTTATTACACAAAGAAGCAATTAAGTGTTCACCTCTATAAATATATTGTCAAGCTCTATTGAAGTACCACGTGAATCTCCAGTAGCTATTGCAACTACCAATAACAGTCCCGAGTTTCATGAAACATGTGCAACATTTCAGTTCATGCACTGAGTATTACATAAACTCAAAATCAATTGGTTATGATAACTTACCTCAATTACTTATGTTTTCATCATTTCAGTTCAAATGTATTGCTAGTTTAAGCAACCATTTGTATTATATATATAACACTTCTCTGTACAAGATACATATGAATGAAAAATATTTTTCTGCACACCAAAATTTTGAAACTACTATAAGGTATTAGAGCCTATAGACCAGCGTCCATTTTACACCCTTTCTAATTACTTCCCTCATTAGGTTTGCCTCTCCAAATTCCTCTACCACTCTTGCATCTGCCACCGAACTCCCTCTGCTCAACCCTTCCACCTCTATCAACCTTACCAAACTTACTCGTCTCAACTTCCCTAGCTGGAAAGCCACCACGCTTCCATACCTTAAAGCCAAAAAGTCTTTGGATATGTCAATGGAATTATCTAGCAACCACCTAAAATGAACACAGTCATTGATGGCTCTACCTCTCCAAACCCAAATTATGATATTTGGGAAATCCAAGATAATCTCATTCTTAGTTGTCGTAATTCTTCTCTTTTAGATGAAGTTCTTACTCAAGTGGCTCACTATACCACTCACATGAAGTCTGGACTGCACTTCACTTTGCTTTTGCCTCTCAATCTACTGCTAAGGTTGTCCAAGTACGTTCTCAACTTGCAACAATTCGTAAAGGTAACTAAACTACAAGTGAATACTTTATGCTCATCAAGCATCTCACTGATGAGTTAGCCATAGCAGGACAAGTAATGAAACCCGATGATATCATCACTTATCTACTTGTAGGTTTAGGTCTTGAATATGATTCTCTTATGTTAACTATCTCACACAGGGATGAACCAGTAACCTTAGAGGAAGCATACCCCATGCTACTCACTTATGAAGCACAAATTCAACATCATACTCAAGCTCTTACTACTCTAAATGCCAATATTTCCACTCAATAGCCAGCTACCTATAGTGGTCGAGGTTGTGGGAATTAGAAAGGCAGTGGGCGTCGACAATGTTCCACATCCCATGGAAATGGCCGGGGTAACTATAACTCACCATCTTCTTCATCTGGTGTTACTAATAATAGTTTATGGTGCTAACTTTGTGAAAAGTCAGGTCACATAGTGGCTCATTGCTTCAAACGATTTGACCCCAACTTCCTGACACCACCACCTTATCCAAATCCTTAAGCACATTAGGCATCCAATCAAACCAACCAACACACTTGTTAGGAATAAGTTACCCTGGAAAGCAAGTTGTATTTTTCAATGTGATGTAAATTCATTTTGATATTAATGAATAAAGAATTTATTTATGTAAACTTTATTTTCTAACTATTAAGGTTACTAGATTCTAATAAATTAAGATACATTTGTATAAGAGTTATGCAAAACGAAATATGTATCTTTGGATGAATCTAAAGTAATATTCATAGTGACTGAATAGAACTGGTCACTTTGTTCAATTAAGATTGTAGTGTCCGAATTACTTTCATAAAAAGAATGAGATTCTTTTATAAGGGAATGATGAATCTTAAATCATTGAAATAGTAGACTTTAGGTAATGATACTACTAAATGAATTGGAATCAAGTGAGATATAAAGTTTAAGTTAATATCATTACTTTGAACTTGAACTCACATACATTGTATCTCTAGTGGCAAAATCGAAATCCTGATCGATTATAGACTCGTGTTCATGACCATTGTGATTTTTTATATATTATGGGCACGATTATTGTGTGATATTAATTAAGACTCTATATGTTGAGATCATAGTATAAGTGAATATCCAAGAACATAAGTCCAAAAAATGAAATTTATAGCATTACATCATTTTTTGTCATTTTAGGAACACAAGTGACATATCAAGGACTAGTGAACTAATGAATTTGCTATTCATCATTTTGAGATAATTTTAGAAAAATTCTAAAAAATTATCTGGTCATTTGTTGGATGAAATCTGAAACCAGGGGACAAAATTGACATAAGGGGCAAAACGATAATTTTACCTTGTGTCAATAGATGATTACAAGGGTTTACAAACATTAGGTTTGCAAATTGGATAAATTAGTGTTCAACATTGACTTTTCGTAATTTTATGAATTATCAAGAGTGCAATTATAAGTATTTGATGAAATGACTACATGATTAATAAAATTTAATTATCTTAATGAGATTAAAATAATCTCAAATTTATTAGAGTTTGAAATTTTCATATCTAAACGGATTTCCCGCCTACATTCGAAGAATTTAATTTACATTAAGTTGGAATATATTTAAGATAAAGTTAATTTATAACATTTTAGCTAATGTCTTTATTAAGACAATAGTTGTTTTAATGTAGACAAAAAGTTATTTTAGGACAAATATTATCCTAATTATGCTTTAATATGTAAGAAACATTTTTGTCATCAAAGAGACAAAAATAATTCTCATATTTGTTGTCTAATTTAAAATGTGTTATTTTAATTAGACATTAAAATTTTAAGACAAATATTTGTCTTAATTAAGACAAGTGTTGTCTCAACTTAAATAACATTTATCTTAGTAATTATTTTTTATTTAATTACTTTAAATTAATATTTGAATTGTTCAAATATTTAATTTGAATAAATTAATTAAAATTAAATTAAATTTCCATTTAATTAAGAAATTTGGCTATAACATTTTATTAGAATAATATTAGTTTAATTATTTATTTATTCTAATGCTGTTACAAAATTTGAATTATTCAAACTTGTGAAACAACCTCCTCTCCATGTGATGGAGAGGTGTACGACCAAAGGAGGGGAATTGGTCTTTGACATGGTAAAATTTATTTCCTCTTAATTATCCTAATTATCAAAGTAAATAAAGGTTGAAAATTAAAAGAGTTTTAATTTCTTAGGTAATCTACCTTCATTAGGAAACTAACAAAGTCAAAGGGATTTAATTAAATAAAATTTATTTATTCAAATTTTTAATTCAAGCATGATCAATTAGAAAGTCACACATGTTTTATTTAATTGTTAAATAAGATATGTTATTATTAAAATTAATAATATGATTATTAATTAATAAATTATTAGATAATTTAATTATCTAATATTTTTCATTAGTAAGCATGTGAATCCCTAATAGTTAGGGATTGAGTTTTTTGAATTACACTCAAATACTCTCACATGACCTAAAGTTAGCATTATATATATATGCAATATCTCCCTTTTGTGGCCGAACAAGTGAATATTTGAGAAAGAGAAAAAATAAATTCTTTGGTGTGCCACTATAAAGTTTTTCACAACATACTAAGAGGAAATAACGGGAAAGCTTTCTAATTTACTTTGAAAGTTATCAATTTTTTTTTTATCCTTTGTTTATTCCAATCATTAAGCTTATTCACCATATGTTCCATGGATTGGTGCTTTCCAAAAAATAACCAATCAGTACGCTTTGTTGGAAAGTATATTACAAGATTAAAGTAATTACAAGATGTATGTGAAATTCTTATCTATTTTACTTCTCTTTCTAGCTGTGAGTTATTTGTCTGCGTGTTTTGTAACTACTTGTTTGCAAACTTGAATGTTTTTAAAAAGATTTTAAAACTCATGCTTATACCGTAAACACATAGGATAAATAATTAAATCCACCAAAATAATAGACAAGATTGGGTTGCTGACACTAGAGCCATACATCACTTAACAAATAATTTGAGCAAATTAACCTTAAAAGTAGAAGAATACACTAGTATTGACTAACTTCATGTGGGTGATGGAATAGGTTTGACAATTACACATTCTAGCAATGCATCTCTCCCTTCCTCTTTCTTTGTTTTCAATCAAATTCTTGTTGTCCCAAAAATAAAAAAAATCTTATTTCTGTCCAGTAATTTACCAAAGACTACAATGTGTACTTTGAATTTCACATTTCCTTTTTTTTTTATTATTATTAAGGATTACTTGGGGAGCATCCTGCATAAAGGTTTCAAGTTCTTTCATCTACTTTTGTTGGTGCTTGTGTCTTTGTCTCTGATTGGGGTCGTCATCTAGGACATGCTTCTTACATTACTATCAAAAATGTTATTGCTACTAATAAATTGTTAGTGTCATCAAATAAAATTTCTATAAGTTGTTCTGAATGTCAAATGGCCAAGAGTCATAATTTGCCATTTAATTCCTCCACTCATAATGTTACCAAACCTCTTAAACTTATTTATTTTGATATTTGGGGTCTCAGTTCTGTTATTTCAAGTTATGTCTCTCGCTACTATGTTTGCTTTCTAAATACCTTCACAAAGTTCATTTGGTTGGTTAAACTTAAATCTGATGTTGCACAAAATTTCATTAAATTTCAAACATATGTCGAGCGTCATTTTGACTCCAAAATTAAATATGTGCAAACTAACTGGGGAGGTGAATTTAAAAGTTTAACTCAATATTTTCAATAATCTGGAATTCAACACCATCTTGCTTGTCCATATACCTATGAACAAATTGGTTCAATAGAACACCATCATCGTCAAATTGTTGAAATGGGACTTGCTCTAATGGCTTACTCTAATTTACCCAAACCATACTAGGAAGATGTATTTTTAACTATCACTTATATCATTAATCGTTTACCCATAAAGAGTTTACAAAATAAAACACCCTATGAGTTAGCCTATCACCAAAAACCAAACTATACCTTCTTGTGTGTATTTGGCTGTGCCTATTGGCCTAACTTAAGCCCATATAATAAACACAAAATTGATTTTCGTTCTAAAAATTGTATTTTTATTTGATACAGTCTCTCACATCATGGATATAAATGTCTTGACCTCTCAACAGGAAAAATTTACTTCTCTCGCCACTTAATATTTAACGAATCATCATTCCCGTATACTTTAGAACACACAACCAATTTCTTCACTCTTTCTACTCACACTATACCATCATCTCTTCATCTTTTTACTCAGCCTTCCTCACCATTAACTTCCATCAGCCTATATAATCAATCTTTAATATAATTACATACACAACCAGGGCCCCTCAATACCTTCAATACCTCACAACATGACATTACAATCATACCACCTGCACCAACCATACATCTTCCACCAACTCGACATATCTCTAACAACCCTTCTCTTCATCCTCTATGCTTAATGAACCTCCAACACAACGAATTGTCACAAGATCCCAAACCAACTCACTTAAACCCAACAACCTTTTGTAGAACTTACCCGATACCCTTTCCCCACTTATCATCTTTCCAAAAAATCCTCTTTAACCCAGGAGCCATAAACTTACATTGAAGCAACAAGGCTCTCTGAATTGAGAGAAGCCATGGTTGTTGAATTCGATGCCTTAATAAAAAATGGTATGTGGGATCTTGCTTTATTCCAACCCAATATGAATTTGGTTGGTAACAAGTAGGTCTATTGAATAAAAAAACATGCAGATGGCTTTATTGAGCACTTTAAAGCCCACTTAGTAGCCAAAGGCTACCATTAACAGCTAAATATTGATTACACTAATACTTTTAGTCCTGTTGTAAAGTTAGTCACTATTTAGCTTCTTCTTTCTTTGGCTGTCACTCACCATTGGCCAATAAGACAATTAGATATTCATAATGAATTTCTTCATGATATCTTAGAAAAGGAAGTATATATATCTTATGCTTAAGGGTATGTTCATCTAGATTTTCTAGACCATGTTTGTCGTCTCAAGAAAATTTTATATGGCCTAAAGTAGGCATCTCGAGCTTGGTTCTCTCGCCTCATTACCAAACTGCAACAACTTGGGTTCAAAAGCATATAGCTCTCTCTACACACTTCATCATCCCTCATTTTGTCTTTACATTTTAATCTATATGGACAACATTATTATAATTGGGTCCAGGCATTACGAAATTAAGCATTTCATTAGTTGTCTTTAGGTTGATTTTCTAGTTAAGGATTTAGGTCCACTATCATATTTTCTTGGAGTAGAAGGTATGTTTAATAATCATGATATTTTACTTACACAACACCAGTAGTATCTATACTCCTGCAACGAGTAAACATGCACCATGCAAAACCTTGCAACACACCAATGAACACCACCTCCAACTTATCCAAATTTGATGCCTCTAACTTCAATGGTCCACACCTCTATCGCAGCACAGTTGGCACACTTCAATACCTTGGTTTTACCTGTCCTGATATCACTCTCTTAGTCCACCGTGTAAGAAAGTTTATGCATAAGCCCAAACAATTCCACTGGTAGGCCGTACAATGCATTCTTCGTTACCTAAAGGCAACCATGAACTACGGCCTTCGTTTCCAACATCAATATTCTCACTCTCTTCATAGGTATAGCAATGCAGATTAAGCAAGTGATAAAGATAACCGCCACAGTGTAGGTTCATGCTTAATCTTCTATGGCCATAATCTCATTAGCTAGAGCTGTAAACAACAGCGCACTACTGTTGCAAAGAGTATAACTGAATCAGAATATAAATCTCTCTCTAACACTACCCCTGACGTTCAGTGACTCACCTCATTTCTTTCTAATCTTTGCCTCCCTCTTCCAAAATCACCAACTTTATGGTGTGACAATATTGTCGCAACTTACGTTTCATCTAATCCCGTTTTCCATGCTCGCACAAAGCACATAGAAATAAGCTTTCATTTTGTTCAAGACCAAGTTCTATCCAAGAAGCTCCAAGTTTCATTTCTGTTCACTCTTGATCAGCTGGCTGACTTGTTAACAAAACCACTACATCTACTCGTTTTCAATTACTATGCTTCAACCTTCATTTGCATGATCTGCCCATTCGGTTGAAGGGGTGTATTGAAGCACCACGTGAATATTCAGCAGCTACTGTAACTACAAATAGCGATCCCGAGTTTCATTTCTGTTCACTCTTGATCAGCTGGCTGACTTGTTAACAAAACCACTACATCTACTCGTTTTCAATTACTATGCTTCAACCTTCATTTGCATGATCTGCCCATTCGGTTGAAGGGGTGTATTGAAGCACCACGTGAATATTCAGCAGCTACTGTAACTACAAATAGCGATCCCGAGTTTCATGAAAGAAGTGTAACCAATCAAAACGTCAGTTCTAAGTTTCATGCACTGAGTACTACGTAAACTCAAAATCAAGTGGTTATGATAACCCACCTCAATTATTGTGTTTTTATCCTTTCAATTCAAATGTACTGCTAGTTTCGGCAACCATTTGTATTATATATATATAACACTCCTATGTACAAGATACATATGAATGAAAAATATTTTTCTGCACACTAAAATTCTGAATATCCTATAAGCTCTTGAAGTTGTTTATCAATAACTTGATAAAATATCTTAATTTGAAATTAAAATGATGCAAATTTAAAATTTTTTTTAACTTTACGCCTTGATCTTCCTGGTGTCATGAAGGCATCATCCATATTTGGAATATCAACATTTTGTTTCTCACAAAACAAGTATACTTCATTTAGTAAATTATGCCAACCATCATCTCTCATGCTTTGCAATGTTTTCTTGCATACTCTAACTAATGATATAGTATTTACAATGTATTTCCTTGCATACTCTAACTAATGGGTTGGATTTTAAATTGGTAAATGCCCTTTCAAATTGTGTTGGGGCAATGAGACTTATTTAATTGGGTTAGTGGGGTTCATTATATTTTATGGGGTCAAAATTTATTATATATATATATATATATATAATTGTTGTAGGGGCAATTGCCCCCACACCCTTGCCTGTGGGTCCGCTAGTAGTACTAAGGGTATTTTTAAGTCAGTATAAGAGTTAATTAAAACTAAATCTCTCTTCAAACGATCTTAAAGGTACACTCCCCACATTGGTTTAGTGCATTTAGGAGAATAAATTTTCTTAGGTGTTAGTCTTAAATTTTAAACCCAAATAATCGAAGTAAGGAATATATTTCTTTAACTACTATGTCAACTTTAGGCCGTTTGGATAGGCTTATGTTTTTTAATAGTAATTTCAAATAAAAAGTGCTAAAATTTAAAAAAACAGGTATTTAACATTTAGATGTAATTATGCAGAAATGATTTTATTGAAAAAAGTAAATGTGTTACGTTTGGATGTAAAAATATAAAAATATTTTTGTGCATATAAAATTATTAAAAATAATATATAAAGTATTTTTTGGTAAATTTGTAAAATATTTTATAGGTATATTTATCCAAAACGTTTTCTTTATCTTCTATTGGGATAATTTTTTTTTAGAAATTAGAATTTTTAGCTTTTAAAGAAAACTATTTTTTTTAAAAAAAAATAACGCTTCTTCAAAAAAAAAACCGTAACACCCAACTAACCCATTTCTGCTTAAAAAAACAAAAAGCAGCTTTTTTCGCTGTTGGTTCAATTTGTTTGTATAGGAATATGTTGATGTACATGAATATTTTATCCAGATGCAGTTGCATATATTATGGTGTTATTTTGTTTTTGAGTTTTTGAAGTGATACATCATATTCTTAATATTTATTCATTTATAAAAAAATCATTTTAGTGGTATTTATTTTATTTTCTAAAATAATATTAAATATATTATTTTGATTTCTTTTAATTTGAAGTTTAATAATATAACATTTCATAGTTTTTTGTTTTTAAAATAAAACTTAATTATTTTATGAAACTATAAAAAGACTAATTATTTGTTAAGGATAAAGTAATTTATTATATGTTTAGAAAGAAACTGAATATTATTTTAAAAAAATAAAAAATATCTTATTATTAAATTTTAAAGAAAGTTAAGATAATTTACTGGGTGGAGTTTGAAAAACAAAGAGCAGTTTGTTTTCAAGGACCTCAAATATGCTTCCAAAAGTACTTTATCTATATTTTTTTGCTGCTTACTTCCCATATCATAGATCCTTTGTAATTAATCATACTCCCATACTTCTTTTTTCTATTTCAATATGGGTATGCAAGTTTGCGTACATATATAGCGTTAGGGAAGCACTCCCCTACAACTACATTTTTGTGGCTGTAAGGGAGTTTTAAAAAAATTTTTAAAGTTTTTTTTATTATTTTTTTAATAATTTTTATTTTATAAAATTAATTAATTATATATTTATATGATGTATTTTTATTAGGATTTTTTAGAATATTTTTATATTTTTTTAAAATCTTTTAAGTTACAAATGAATAATAAAAAATAAATTATAAATGAATAGTAAAAGAAATGTAAAAAAATTCAAAAAAAAATTTAAAAACATCTTAAAAAATTCTGAAAAAAATATAAGATAAAAAATAGTTAATTAATTTTAAAAAATAAAAAAAATTTAAAAAAAACATAAAAAAAAGGAGGTGGGGTGGTAGGATAATATTTCCCCTAGCGTTATACCCTGACTAGCTCTTATGAATGATAACTTCGTAAAACAACTCTCCATTTATAAAAAAAAATAAAAAATGTCTATGAATCTATAAATGATCATTATAAACGAATCAGGATTTCATGCAATTATTACATACGATCCAGTTAAAATGAATGGCTTGAACGTGGTGCGATTACAGTGTCTCGTGCCCATCCAAGAGTTGTGCTGCATGGGATCCCCGCACATTATAAACAACATCACCAAATAATTAATCATATACCACTTAAATAGTAATGTTTTCTTTAGTATAGAACATGCATATCTCAAAATTTAATTTTTGTAATCTGATGGTCTGATCATTCATAATAAAATTAAAAAGTTTATAAGAAAATTCATTGTGACATTAAATCAAAAAGTTGACTAAATTAAAATTAAAATACATAATAATACATTTAACTACGCGTTACATATTGATTTTAATTCATTGCTACGCACGGAATGACAATACTCCATAAATAGTTATTTATTTATTTATTTATAATTTTTATTTTAAGAAACAACTTAAAAGAATCTAAATTTTTTTAAAAATAAAATAAGTAAAAACAAAAATAAAAGAATTTGTTTACTTTTTTTTGTTTTGTTTTATTTTATTTTAGATTTATTTTTTAATACTTGTTTTATTAATTTTTAATTTTTTAAAATTATTTCTTAAAATAAAAATTATAAAAATATAAAATATAAAATAAAATCCTAATATGGCATAGCAAGACCCATAACATAACCTTAATATCGATCACTATATATCTAATTATATGCATGATATCATATAATTATATGAAACATGTAATCAACAGATCTGGTCAAAAAGCACATTAATGTTTAATGAAATATTGAGTCTATCCAATAATAGCTAGATGCATGACTTGGGACTTATGCTAATATATAAGACTAGCTAGCTTGTAGCTAGTGATTCTAAACCAGACATCATGTATTAAATTCAAGGACCTACAGTTCCAATGACCCATGCTATAGAGAGAGAGAGAATGAAAAGGAGCTTTGAAACCAGATATTTATGCAAAAAAGATCATATGGTCCTCAGTTCACTTTCATGGTTGAGACCTAGTGGCTTAATTCGTGGCCCAGCTTGCTTTTGTGGCCTATTTGTAAATTGTCCTCTTTCAAAAAGAGGCAAGTGATTCGGATTTGTAGACAATGTTATCAAAACTTGACTTTAAAAACAGCTATTAGTGAAAGCAACCCTTGACTCGCATTTTCTCTCATATTCTATGTAGGGCTAAGCAGAACCCTGGCACTCATGCTACCCTGATTGCCTTTGTTAAGCTCTACTTGGCAAGTCATCAATCTGCCTTTGTTCTGTTCAACCGTATCTTTCGGATATGAAAGTGAAATACAATTTACAAGTGCAATGCATGAAATTTTAGGAGCATTAGAGGGTAGCAGATAGTGCAGTTCTGAACTTCCGATTTTTCACTCAGGAAATTTTGTCTGACCAAAAGATTAGCAAATAAAGATGATATGAAGAGGGTACAAAGGGTGTGGCTTTTGCTTGGTTGCTATTCAAGCCTACAACAAGACTAAATCAGAAACTGATTTCTTTGGAAGAGTAATCCAAATTCTGCAGAAATATGTGTACACAAGAAAATAAAAGTGATGCATTAAGCAACATGTATATATTAAACTAGTATAGAGCTAATAAATTTGACAAAGATGACTGGAAAATATAGAAATATAACCGAAGATAAGCTTGCGTTTTTGTTTGTAAGCATAATATAGTATAGATAACATTATTTTATATAGATATCTTTTATGCTATCTCCTTATGCGTGCAAGCATCATTTTGCGGCTTTATATCTTAAGAGCAACGTGCAAAGATAATACAGCAAATCAGAAAGAAGAGTTCTCGTACCTAGCTTGCTTTGGTGTATTACTTTCATCCACCACATGTTTTTGACCATTTGATATCATTTCAATATAATTACAACTTGCATCTGACAATCGAATAAGAAAGAAAAGTTCGCATCAGCAATCATCCTGTAACTAACATTCACATGGTTTAAATCAAATGACACCATATAAGTAAGCAGAAATTGGGTCATCAGAACAAGTTTCGTTTTTAGGCCATTGAGGTGTCATGAGAATGCAGAGGGACCTTGGTGAACAAGAAAGTATCCATGTATTCCTATTTGTTTTCTTTGAAACGCAAACCCAATAGGGACATCCTTATTTTTTGCAGTGATGACGATTTGATTAGCAAATAGGATTAGACAAATTGAGAGACTTTTTTTTTTGGTCCAAAACGTGGTTATTAATTTTAATTTGGAGAGCTTACAAAAGAACTTTGGCTAGCTGCATAATTTGGTGTAAGATGCCAAACTTATGGTTACCTGAGAAGGATGGATAACGCCGCAAGCCAACTGAATGGGAAAATCACATGTGAAAGGGTCATGCAATTGAGGCTTTGTTGAAATCTGTTACGATTGAGGAGGGAATAAGGCATTTTTTGGCGGCAGTCTCCGGGGCCTTGTCTTATAGAGTTGGTTGGTATAAAAAAACAACCTGTGTAAAATGGGGAACAGAAGGGGAAAAGAAAAAGGTTTTCCGAGAAAAAGTCACTAAACATAATATTCAAAATAGAAAGTTAACGTGTTAAAGACTTAAAGTACATAGCCATTCAAAAGACCTTCTTAATATTTTCGGTGCCAAGAGAGGGAAAGGCCATGAAAAGCATAACAAGGTGGTGAAAGTCCCATTAAACTCCATTCCTACTGAGTATCCTTATTTTCTGCATTACTTTTTTCCTGCTTATCCATGTTACTTCAGAAGCCCCACAATTTCTTCAGTACTTCCCTCTCTTCATGTTTGAATTTCGCCATAAGGTATTTTAACTCAATTTAGCTAAACCATATAAATGCAGAATTAATGAAAGATGGGGATGGTACATAATGACACAAATCTAGCTACTATTTGTTGTTATAAAATTCTTACACGTTAGCTGGAATTAACTACATCTTATTAATTAATCACTCCATTCTATATCAGCCGATCTATCGCTTAGTCAACCAAGAAACCCATAGCAAAAACAGAAAAGAAACAAAATAAAAGTAGCTAGTATAAGTCCTTGTCTATATGCCACATGCACAATATTACCCTTTTATTGTTTCCTAATGTAAAAATAAAGGGCGTGTTAGGTTTTCCACTAGAGTTGGAAACTGACTGATACCATAATCTGTTATCTAGTCTATATAGCTTCTGATCCAGATGAATACTTGTGCAACAATTATAACCGCACAATATGTATATGTCAATTCTCCAAGAACTTATGTTGCTTCCTTGATGGTGAATTCGAAGTACTTTTGCCATTCCATTTTTGTATGTTATGTACCTTTGACATATCTGAGGCGAGAAGGGCATCATTTCGGATTCAAATGGCCTATGTTCCTGGTATTAAAAAGTATGTAAAGTGCTTTTAAGTCCTATGAAACCGTTCATGCCCTTTCAATGTATACTAGCAAAAGCTATTTTCTTTCAAGGTGAAGGAAATAAAGTGTCACACACACATAGGTTAAAGGGTCATTGCTAATTGAATACGCAATCCCAATATTAATGAGATAAATCGTACTGATCATGATGTGAGTTAAGGTGGATATAGGTGTCCTATATGGGGCCTCTGCAAGGTAGCAAAACTGGATTCTTGTGTATTATGTTTTGGGTACTGTCAAGGTTTCTTTCTGCTTGGGAGTTGCATTATGGGATAATATGGATACTCATACGGATGTGGTCCCATAACAGTACAACACCATAATACCATATAGCTAAATAGGAAAATTCCATGGTGATCGGTCAGTGTAAATATTGGAGCTCAATGGTAACCCTTATTTTTATATTATTGACATTCACCTTAATTTATATCAAAAGCTCCATATTACCCCATACCCAATTAGCACCACATGACCCTACCTAAATTTCCTCCAAAAACCAAAATGCAACAATTTTCTCGGGTACTATTCTTTCAAGCATATGCGAGAAATAAATTTGGCTTTTAGCAAAATAATCTAACCAGTGTCGCTCTAACACATCAGCCAAGTGTCAACAGTTAAAATAATTGAAAAGCAGAGAATGGTGGAAAATATAACGAGCATAACACTATAATTAAGCTTCCACTTTTACCAACAATGACATGCTCTGTCTGTCAATTCCAGCTAACAGGCTTGGTGGTCAAGTTTTGCATTTGTGCTTCACTGAGATATGTGGGATTAATAAAATCCTGACAAAGAATGCCGCTAGTCTTTTCTTCTAAAACAAAATTATAAGTGATTACTCACAAAATTCTACATTCATATAATTGTGCATAGAAGTGGCATCATTTTGATATTTATGAGATTATGGTTAGCTGATAGCTAGTCTATATGGTTTAATTGTTGTCTGAGAATCTAATCAGTGTCTTATCTAGAAGACAGGGTAATAAAGTAAACATCTTTTCCTTAAGGATAGTAACTATTGTAGCTCTAAAGTGCGTAAAACTTATATATGTGGTTGAAAAAAATCATTCATATGGGTAAACAAGGAGACAATGAAATCTACCACATTTTGGAGAATCTTAAAATTAAAATATCTACGAGCTCTCAACTGAAACACCAACTTAAAAATGGGATTTAATTAATTTATCATCTTCTTTCAACTTTTTGTTCGACAATAATGTATGCGTTTCTTAAAGTTCAATTGCTAATTCTATTGAATATTAAAGTTTAAGAAAGAAGAAAATACTATTTTCTTTGCTCCGTGGACACTGTCTCTGCCCATGTTCTTCTTATTCCTAAGACTTGATGTACACAATGCGGTTGGGGTTGTTTAGAATAAGTAAAGGTACCTATAATATATGTACTAATTAAAATTTGAAAAAGTATAAATTTTTAAGTGAAAACAATATATTACATTTTTCATTGACTTTGTCCTAAATTATACATAGAACAAATATCAAAAACTGCAATATCTGCTGCTCATAAGTCAAATCTTGCTTTGGATTCTGTAAGGTATAGGCCCTTTTTCAATGTCAATACGAAGGGAGCCATGCCCATGGTCTCTTCTTTAGTTCCTATATAGTATATTCTTATTAGTTTATATGTTCAAAACATATAGTAGGAAATGAAACATAACAGACAATATATATGAAAGAGCAAGGAGGGATAGTTGTCTTGGGATCCACATCAATGCCTAATCAGGGTATTGTGATCATGAACAAGCATGGAATCTATGAGATAATTAAACATCTGGTAGGTGAGCTGAGCAAATACGTCCCATAACCATTCCCATTTCCATATAAAATGATCTGAATGCGTTGAGGTGTGTGGATTATGATGCGATACGTGGTTTTGGCCTTCGGGTGTCGTCTAGGGTTTCCATCTTCTGGCCTGTAGCTCCACCTGATGTCAACTCATAGACTACATAGGGAGTGAATTCGATGGGGACCCTCTAGTCTACCATGGAACCAGCATTTGGACCCCACCCATCATGGTTTACCTCTTTCGAGATCGATTTGATTGGAGCACTGGGTCATTGTGGGAAATGGTCATTTTTGTCTCCAACCGTCTCTCTACATGTGTCCATGTACGTTGCACCCTATCTTATGGTCCGGGTTAGGTGTGAAAGTATGTAAAGGTGACTTATTAGGTTCCTGATTTATTATTGTTTAGACTTAGATTTATTTGATAATTTAGATTAATTTAAAGTTTTTTATATATGTTTAATTAACTAAATAGGTTAGGTCTTTATATTAAAAATTTATAGACTAATTTATATTTATATTTTTATAATATATTTTATTTTTATACTTTTATATTTTTATATTTTTAAAAATATATAATAATATTATATGTAGATCAAAAAATGTCAGTAGCCTACATTTGATAACCTTATAAATCAAAGTTTATTTTTGACATTGTAAGTCAAAGCATATTTTTGGTTAATTTTTTTATAAGCCTAAATAAACTAACATGTCATATTATATTTAGTAGATTTTATAAACATGTTAGATTATGTCCATTTTTTAGGCTACAATAATTTATAGGCCAGATTTAAGCCAAATATTTGATATGCGAGTCTAATCTATTTTAGCCAAAATTTAACCTGACCTGACTTATTTTCACTCATAGTTAGGCCATGGTAGGAATTTTATTTTGCTATATGCTAAAAGTTTGAATTTAGGACTTGAAAATTTGCCAGTAGATTATACTTACAGGATAAGACTTGAAGGTTTTGAAAAATAACAAAAGCCCAGTTTGATATACTAATTTATGTGTCTTTTTTTTCATCAAATATAAAATTTTTATAATAAATATTGACAACATGATTGTAGAAACTAGATAATATTTTTTATTGAAAAATAAATTCTTGGAATATATAAAATTAGCTAGATTAATTAGTATATATTTTCTATCCCAAGCCCTATTAGTAAATGATTTTTTAAATATAATAAAAGTCAATATATAAGGCCTATGAATATAAATTAAAAATAATAAAAATGTGCACGAGTATGCAGGTATGTCTTGGTTGAACCATACCCTCTATTTTGGTTCTCTTGTTTCTATTTAGGATGAAATTAATGGGATAATTCGCATATATATGGTTATTGGTTTGTCTCATTATCTTTTTGCTACATATATTAAATACTCCTTATAATATTCACCATCTATTTTATAATTAAAAAAAAACCATACGTGAGTTTGTCTTTCCTTAATATTTCAGAATATATTATGTGGTGGGGTTTGACCTATTATCAGTTTTATTATGTGATTAATCAGATCTATTATATTAATAATTAATCTTGCCGATTTGGTTCATTATTACTCACAAAGTACACGGATGAGGGGGTTAAGTGGATTAAACCAAATGACCTCTCCGAATCATATATGAAAGAAAAGTGACCATAATAAAACAAATCACAATAATTTTTCATATATATATATAGATAGATTAATATCTTATTTTTTGTATTATATCGAATATTATGATATAAAGATATAATACCTTAAGAATTATAATAATTATTTACGAGATTAGCTTAACATTTTAAATTAAAAAATTCTTAATAAATATATAATATATAATTTTTTAATTTAATACAAAAAATTTCAATATTTTAAATAGTATACATTAAAAACGATGGCATTGTATAGTTTGAAGTATAAATATATGAAATATATATTAATTGTGAATCTATTTTAAACGGTTAAAATATATTTTTTATTTTTTTACTCATCTTAACTATCAAAAATAAATAAATTGTCAATATTACCATAATATAATTCATGTTTTTTGTAAAATTAACCTGATTTGCTGAGTTAAATAGATGTTAATTGATGTGTATCATAATTAAACATGATAATGTGGTAACATGGAGTGATATATAATCATGATGAGTCATGGCATGACAATATGATGATGTATTTTGAAGCATTGGGATGGTTGAAAGTGGGGTCCACTGGTTTAGCATGATGGTAAAAAAAATTTGTTACATAGCTGTGTCACTGGGTGGTGGTATTAGTATATGCCCAACTAATTTAAAGCATAAGCGTAATGCTTGTGCCCACTCCTACCTCACACTAATCCCTCCAGCCTCCATCACCATTTACCTTTATCTCTCACCACCGCACATCTTATTCAAATTAAAAGGCATATATCTCATGTCTTTTACTTGTCTTCTCTCCCCTCGGGCCCCCCACCCCACGTGTCACCCCCTCCTTCTCTCCCACTTTGACGTGTCACCCTCTCAACGGCCAGAATTCCAGTTCGCGTCATCATCACCTGCCCACCTCTTCCCTTGCACCCGCAGCCATTTCCCTAACCAACTCTATAATCAGGCTCAACTACGTTAATCTCCAATTTGTCAAAAGACTAATCAGCCCCTCCATCTCTGACTTGTCGCGGTATTATTCCAGGTTCCAATGGCCTACTAATGAACGTGTTTGCATCTGATCATTTCCCCCACTCTCACCACGTTCCATGGCGACTCCTCGCACATATAAAACACAGCCTTCGCCCTCTTCCTTGGGGGTAATATCTGAGTGAAAACCTTTCCCCTAACATGCTCTTCTCTGGAAGCCATAGCCATAACCATTCCAACTTAACTCACTGAAGCTCGTAAGGTAACCGTTGCAGTTAGCTATGGAGAGCACCGACTCATCGACCGGTTCTCAGCAACCGAACCTGCCACCCGGTTTCCGGTTCCACCCCACCGACGAGGAGCTTGTGGTTCACTACCTCAAGAAGAAGACCTCCTCTGTTCCTCTTCCTGTTGCGATCATCGCCGAGGTCGACCTTTACAAGTTTGATCCGTGGGAACTCCCAGGTACGTCCGATTTCAACCAAAGGTTGCAACTCTACAAGCCTTGAAAGGTTGAAACTTATATATATGGGTTAATTTGATATTGATGGTGTTGCAGCTAAGGCAACGTTTGGGGAGCAAGAGTGGTACTTCTTTAGCCCCAGGGACAGGAAGTATCCGAACGGTGCTAGGCCAAACAGGGCTGCTACTTCTGGGTATTGGAAGGCTACAGGGACTGATAAGCCGGTGTTCACCTCTAATGGAACTCAGAAGGTTGGGGTGAAGAAAGCGTTGGTTTTCTATGGAGGGAAGCCCCCAAGAGGAATCAAAACCAATTGGATCATGCACGAGTACCGGATTGCTGATAATAAGCCTAACGATAAGCCTCCTGGGTGTGACTTGGGTAACAAGAAAAACTCTCTGCGGGTAAACTCTTTTTCAAACAAAAATCACTTTATTCTGCTTCAATTTCGAGCATATGGCTTTCTCTACCCATCTGGTTTCTGAATTGAACAAATTTGTTCTTCGGTTTTTGATGGGTCGTCATATTTTTTTATGAATTTAGCTGGACGATTGGGTGTTATGCCGAATCTACAAGAAGAACAATACACAGAGATCCCCTATGGACCATGACAGGGATGAATCTATGGATGATATAATTGGAGGGATACCTCCTTCAATCAACGTGGGCCAAATGAATGCGAGATTTCACCTTTCAAAGATGTCCACAAGCTACAGTACTGGTGCATTTTTGGAAAATGACCGAAACTTATTGCAAGGGATTATAAGCAACGGTGGGATCAGCACAAGTAGTCCCATATCATCTCAGTTGGGCACCTCAAATAACTCTAAGGCAGCACGGCTCCCTTTTGTCCCAACTATGACTGCGTCCTCAAACACTACTCCCCCCTCCAAACGAACACTCTCATCGCTGTATTGGAATATTGACGAGGATCTGGCTGCCGGCACCTCATCCAACAAAAGATTGAGTTTGGATGATGGGGATTGTAGTGTTGTGAGGACAGATGAAAATGGTACTGCTAGTTCTATTGCCACCCTGCTTAACCAGCTCCCACAAACCCCTTCATTGCACCAGCAGACAATGCTGGGGTCTCTAGGAGATGGGCTTCTTCGCACTCCATACCCAATACCTGGAATGAACTGGTTTGCTTAGCTTAGTTTCAAGTTTCTGGGTATGATATGATAATACTATTGATGCACAAGGAGAGACTGAAACACAAAATCCTCCTGCCAATTAGATGGTAAAGATTTGAATATTGGGCTACTGAGATTTTGGTTGTTAGGAAGATGGAAGTACGTTAGAGACTAATCAATTAGATGGCATCAAAACTCTTCAACCATTGGAGGGTAGCTGCAGGCAGTAACATATAAGGTGTGGCCATGGATATTTTTAGGCAAAACTTATATATAGGTTTCTTTATACATATATATGGATATTTGCTTGTTTTATTGATATGTAAAGGAAATCAGGGTGCTCTTCATGTACACAAATTCAAGAGAGAAAAAAGTTAAAAAAGAATGAGCTGTTATAAACCTTTGCTTTAGGATCGATACAACAATACGGAACTTTGTATAGAGATGTACTGTAGAATGATCTGATTATGCAACAACTTAAGGAAATATCGTGACTACGGTTTGTCTATATCTTGTTCATCAAGAGTTGACATTGGCTTTCATTAGTTTTAT
>JASKGM010000005.1:11627800-11660318 GCA_034509205.1 Ceratonia siliqua
CAGAGTGGATAAACAATCAGAGTTGGTGAAAACTGAAAATGGTAAAACATAAATATTAACAGCAAGCAATAGCCATGCACAAAATTCGTGCTATATTTTTTATATGGCGGAAGTAATGTTCAACTACCTTACCAGTTTTGCAAAGTTCCCTGCAGTCAATGGTGCTGAATATCCATCTATAACAACCTGAACACACAGGTTAATTATCAGTTGATATATAACATACCATCTACCAAAAGTAAATTACCATGTCCTTTGAGCGCAAATGCACCCTGCAGTAAGTTCTATTCTTTAAAATGGGCATTTCTTATAACTTAATGCGTCCTTCTAGAGACCCGAGGCTTAGCAAGTCAGCAACCAAAAGCCTCTTGCGAAGGCCAAAGTGTACAAAGTGAAATATACCTGGATGGTAGCAGTTTTTCTCTCTTCACCACCCATTGGAGAAAATGTTGAACCATCTCCTTTCTCAATTGTAAACTCAATGGTTCCTCTCCCAGTAAGCCTACAAAAGATTGAGAAGATATTGATTTTTTTGGTCCTTTTCTGGGTTTTTATTTATCCCAAACACTTAAGCTATAAATGCATAACTTTTGACACATTACATTTATAGTTTTTAATTGATCTTACGCCTTCATAGTTTGAATTCAGGCCACAGTGATTATTCAAATTTTTAAAAAAAATGTCAGGAGTGTCTATTCTTGAATTTATATAAAATATATTAAGGTAGCGACTAAGATAACAATTAAGATAGAAGTCACATACCGCGGATATTGCAAGTATTGCTCAGGCAACAGAAAAGACAATCCTGGAGCCTGTAAACAAATCATGTTTGCAAATAATAATAATATTCTTGACACATCAATGTCAATTTCATATATCGTGAAAAAATGAAGGCGGAAACTCTTTATTCCAGGAGACTATCATATTATCTGCAGTATGCAGTTACCTGTAATAACTCTAGCTCTGCTACAGTGTCCAGTGTAGATTGAAGGCCTACAGATACTTTATCTGCATCCTGATCCTTTATATATTGAAGGAGAGCTTGCAACCCACCCTGCACAATAGAATGAACTTTGAAATCCTTCCATTAGCTTCTATAGTGAACCATGAAAACCAATCACATAAACATGGTGAAATGAGAATGAGTAGAAGATAGACATATCCCACACTACTTTCTTCTTCTTGATCATTTTTTCCTTACTCCATTTCCCTTTTAGAAGTGGAGTATATGGTATCTGAATATTGCCTTTTTGACTAACAAACAACAGAAAAATGTTCTCCTTTTCCAATTCTAGGATTCTCATCTCAAGTATGCTCTCATAGTCAGTTCAACTCAAATCATGACTATGTCCTGACCATAGTGAAGTTCTAATTGAAACATGCGTGCAAATACTTCTGTTTTCTTGGTTAGCACATGAATGATGGAATTTAAAAGATCTACAAGGGTATCAACATATAGGAGCGCTCATAAATCTAAGCAGGTGTCATTTTGTAGAGTACCTTTCCATCAATTAGGGATGCATGCACCAAAGAACCCCTTTCTCTCAGTTCTGCTGGTATGCTTGACAATATAGAATCCTTTTCATCCACTGCTATCTGGAGTAAGAAGAACACTATGAAAATTAAATGTCCTGATATAACATTAAAGGACAATATCATTACATAGAAATCACTTGCAAGTTGTGAAGTGTTAAAGTACTTAGGTTATATGCACCAAGGTTTCTTAGATTGATGGCACCAGAAATAGCAATGAAGCAGAAACCACAGGGGCCAGAAAAATCACCAGGGAGGGGTTCCACATCTTCAATTTTTGGTAAGTCTCATATTTCAGAAAATTTGACCTATTTATCATTTAATAAATCTTATGGGAATGGATGAACTAGTTGTGAATTCTTCGAGAGGCATTAACATTTAACACCGAATGATCAGTTTTGTTTTTTTGTTTTTAAACATGATGACATGAAGGTTTGAATCTAAGATATCCTGCAAACTACCCAAATCTCTCACCACTAGACCACACCTAGTGTCTTAACAATCAGTATTTTTGCTTCTTACTATCAGAGAAATACATCAAAGAAAAGGCACACAAAAGAAAATCGATTAATACCTTCAAAGCTTTCTTCACATTCCCCTCCATTGTTCCATAAGGTTTTCTCTGTGGAATCCTTAACAGGTATGAAATATCTTCAAGAGAGTCCTAAAGGAAGAGGCAAGACAGTCTGTACACTGATCACTAAAAAATTAACAGAGCACAAAAATGTATTTAATAATTGACAGCAACCTGGATAGCCTTCACGTTTGTGTTTGCAGGGATAGCCCTCCTCAGAGCAACTTCTCCTGTTCTGGGGACCTTAGTGTCTGGTGAATATAGAATTGCCCTTGCAGGAGATATAGACCAAGAATCTGAACCAACCAAAGGAAGCAAAAAAGTAATATGAACGGAGACAACTATGATAGCAATAAGACTCTTGAGTTGGCTGATTCTCTGACAAACAGTTGACATGTACAATGGGAACGGAAAGCCATGCTGGTCTACCAGTTCCTGCATGACTAAAACTCTACTTCAGAATGTAGCAAAAAACCCACAACTAATCATATTGCATGTACTGTTCTTATAAATCAACAACTTAGACTAGTGATAATGGAATATAAGAGCCTTATGGCTGCACATGGAAGATTAAATGACTAAGCTGTATTTAATTCTTTGTCATTACCATAATGGCGTAATAGCATTTACTAGTGACTATTCTCTCAATAAGAATTAAATGCAATCATGCCAAAAAGATATATTTTCAACTAAAGTGCACATCACAGTGATTCAGTGCCAGGATAAACACAGTAATCTTGTTATCTTCCATTTACAGATAAAACAAAATTTTACATGTTAAATCTTGTATATCTCCAATTTATAAAAGATTTAATAGCAGAGTGATTAACACAAATTATCAGATTTCGATGTCCCATGAGGCATGCCACAACTCGTGTGCCGTGATGGCCTGAAATCTGGGGCTCAGGTCAGGGTTGAGACTCTACTACCAGCTACCAGATCCTCATATGGAATTTATGGAAGAGATTATTCATAGAGAGCAGTCACCAGGCCCATCAAAGAACAATTGGCGATATGAAAAGCAGAATGCATATATTGATGAAACAGAAATTCCAAGGTTCAAGTTACAGCCACCAGAGAGATGGCCTTCATCAACAGTTTATCTAGCTGATATCTGATGCCACCGAGCCCAACCGTTCAGCCACTCTTCCATCACCCCCAACATTTAACGAGTCATGGACAATGCGGTCACTATTTTCATGTCCATAGCTTTTACTATCCTTCACTATCACCTCCAACACCCACATTGTCTCGCCAAAACTCATTGAATTTTCCTAAAGACACTGTCATATTCAACTGGAATCAAGTATGAAAAACTGAATAGTAAGCACCTACAGAACTATAGTGTGTTTGAGTTGAATAAAAGCTAACCTTTCTATGATCTTTCTTTGACAAGCAAACAATTCTGGAATGGCCTGATCTTGCTGGGTCTTTGCGTTTCATTGAATTGAAGCAAGTTATGAAATGAGTGGGAAAGAAAGTACGCTGTGGAGCAGAGGGAATGACAGAGACATTGATGAAGTGCTTGTAGGAGATGATGGAGGAAGACAATAGAAACGCCATTGAAGGGAATTGGTAGTTGCAGATGGGTTTTGGCGCGCCTCATCCAGAAAGGCCTATCTGGATGGATTCTGGAACGCACTCGTTCAGTAATCAGTATAGCTGTGGAAGGTGTAATGACAATGATACCCGAGTTTAAAAGAGTCGGGTGGACTGGGAATGCTCACGATTTTGGGGCAAATTTGGAAAGAAAATGGAATTTGCATAATAGAGTTTTTTTTATGAAAATTCAATATTTTTGATATTATTATAAGAAATTATTTTTAATGAAAAGACGCAGAGAAAAATAAAATTGATGAGGTATTGTTGTAAAACAGTCAAATAGAATTATTCTTTAAATTAAGAGAATTTTTTTATTTCAATAAATATTATATTTCATAATATTTTACTTTTTAATATAATTTTAAAATCTTATTTTAAAATTTAATATCTTGAAGGCATTCTAATGAAATATTTTGAAAAAATTATTTATTGACCTCAATGGATACTAACTAAGTTTTTATATGTTGTTTTATGAGTATTAAATTTTTATATGCTATCATGCTTTTTTTTCATAAAAATAATTATTTAATTATAAAAAATAATTATTCTGTTATAAAAAATATTTATTCTGTTAATTGAATAATTATTTTTTATAAACTAAATAATCACTTTTTATAAATGATAAAAAATAATATATGGCATTTTTTCATATTTTATTTAAAAGTAGTTTATTTTTTCAATTAGTATGGCTAAAAGGCAATAAGTGTACAAGTTGGAAAAAAATATCAATCATACCCATAAGTTTACATAATAGAAGAAATATATTATACTAGAAGATAAACTTTCATAATCTAACTAAATTCAATTTAAACTTAAGTCACAGTTAAATTTTTTTAAGTCCAAATAAAATAAATTATATAAAAATAAGCTTTTATTTAACAATGAAAAGATAAATGAATTTTAAAAAATGAATTTATGATTAAGATACATATTAATTTATCCTATTCTTTTAAGTATTTAAATATGTTAATATGTTATGTTAAGGAGAAAAAAATAATTTATCTCAATCATTTAAAAATAGATAAAAAGTTGAGGTTAAATAGTAAAAGAAATTTGTTTGAATAAACATAGTCCACGTGGAGCCCTTACATTTTTGTATGGTTCCCATATAATGGACCTTATAAGTTAATCCACATTATAACATGGTAATTGGTAAACAGAGTCATTTTATTTCTTGGTAAAATTATAATAACGTGTTTTTGACTTACATATTTTATTAATTATTTAATTATTTATTACTTATATTTTTTAATTTTTTTAAATATTGTATTTTTAAAAAATTAAAAAAAATATTTTCAAACAGGTTAAATTAAACAAATGTTAGAATAAGAATAAAGAATCTTATTTTTTAAATTAACGGGTTGTTAGGCCTGTTTATTTTTATTTTTTTATAAAAATAAACAAATTTATTTAAATAACTGTTTTAATAAATTATTTTAAAAAATTATTTTTTAAAAATAATAATTAAAAAAATAAAAATAATTTTTTTATGTTTTATCTTATTTTTATTATTTATTTTTTAAAAAATAAAAAAAAATATTTTTATTTAAATAAATATTTTATTTTTTTATAAATTTATTTTTAAAAATTATTTTAAAAAATAATAAAATAAAAATCGCTTCATATATAAAAAAAAGCTTATGAACGGCATGATCAGATGTATTATCCTGGTACACCGTACACCGTGAAGCACTAGATCTGCGGGTAGTGACTCCCTAGTAGTACCAAACCTCCCAACTCCATAGTCGATCTTCGACTCGGCGAGCAAAAGCAAAGCACACTCGTTACACTCACTGAACTACTTCTCTGTCTCTGGAGTCAGGACGCAGTTCCATTTTTATGGATCCTTGATCGCACGCACTTGCTCTAGATCGGCCATGGCGAACTTCCTAGCGCAGTTCCAGACAATTAAGAATACATCCGATCGCCTTGTAATTGCAGGTAAAAAGCCGACCCTATTGATAATTTCGCTTATTTGGAAAATGGGGTTCTTTACTTCATTTGTGGGAATTGATATGCTACTAAAGATCTGATCTTGTTGCCTCCACATATATCTCTAAGTGCATAATTGGATTGAAATGCTCAATTTTTAAAAGGATCATTAAGTAGTACAAAAAGAATTATTGTCGTGTAGCAATTTGAATCAATCGGCTGACCGAATCACCTTTTATTTGAGTGTATTAGTCTCCGGAAGCATGTTCTAAAGCAATGAAACCTGTTCCGTCTAGGTTGGTTACGTATCTAGTGATGTCAATGCAAATGGTAAAATATGGTAGGGGGGCTGTCCTTGGGAGTTGAATAAGTGTGTTTTTCTTTTTCTTTTAATGAAAATGCGCATGTTTTTAGCGCTGGAGCTGATTACTTGAAATTATTAAAGAAGCAGTTCTTCAAATTTTGAAATTGAGGTATAAGGAAGCACTTTGTACATTCTAGATCCTGGTATAATGGTTTAAGTTGCGGTCTACTGTAATAAACTATTCTGGATGTGTTCAAATGTTGTGTGCAATGGCGTGATGCTCCTTTAGTTATTTTGAAATCTGAATTTCTGAATGAGGTTTAATTTCATTTGGTTGTCATGGACTCACATTCAATTTTAGTAGCTTTTTAATTCACAATATATGTATTAAATAATAAAATGTTCATGGAATGGAAAAAGCATTCAGTTGTAGAGCAACTGCAAAACTTATATCAGTTTTGCGCCGTGCTCCTTATTATGTTTATAGGAGAGTCCTCAATGTTGTTATTAATTGTTATCTATGCAACAAAGGCTAGCAGAATTCTTCTTAAAAAACATATATTTGGATAAAGTGATATCTATTATTGATCTAGATGTATGTTCCCATCTGATAATCTTCATTAAAATGGTTTTCAGTGGAAGATGTGAGTGACTTGTGGCCCACTGTAAAGACTGCCTTTGATGAGCGATTGCCATTCAAAAGGGCGTGTCTAAATAACAAGACACGCAATCCTGTCTTTCTTGAGACTTTGCCAGCTGAGTTTATATTAACAACAGATGCAAGACTTCGTAGCCGGTTCCCTCAAGAGCAATTATTATTTTGGTTTCGAGAGCCATATGCAACTGTTGTACTAGTTACCTGTGAGGTAACTAGGGATCCTGTTGACTGAGTTTATAAATTCTAGAATTAACTTGTAATGTTGCAATACATCTCATGTTAGATAGAGGCATATGATATGATTTTTGCCACACTTTCCAACTTCCTGTTATAATTTGCTTCAATTACTTCTTGTCGACACATTTATGTATAACTTAGTGGTAATGCTTTTTGCTTGGCTATATGAAAGAACCAAAACAGAAGTAAATAACCTTTGAAACATACTAATTATACTTTTAAGCCAAGCCAACGAAAAGACAAAGAGCCTGATTGGATCCTTGGTTTACATGTAACAAGGCTACAAGTGTAAATAAAGTAACAGCAATTATACCTAGTTAAACTTTTTTTTTTCTTTTTATAGAAACAAAAATGTAATTTCTTATTCATCTCCTCTTGAAAAAAAATTGTTACTATGTATAATAATACCCCTGTTAGAGATCAACCACATTCTTAACTGTCTCAACTTTTAGAATTATTTAGTTGTTGACATGATATTATAGCCCCTTTGATCAAGTGGGTGGTAATTTGATCCTTGTTGCCTCATTTTTATAATTATATTGAATTTTAATACAAGGTAATTGTGGTTAGGGCTTTCATGTGAAGGGGCATATTAGGGATAAAGCTCATTCTTGGTTCTAAGCTTTTAGGATTAGTGTTTCTTTGATGATCTACCTTGTCGTCACTTCAAAAGTTTTGCAATTTAACAGCCATGAGAATTATTATCATGAATGTCTCTTTGCTCATCAGAATTGCCTTTGTCTACTGCTGCACTATACTTCTTGCTATCCATTGGTAATGATTGTTGGACAATACGATTTCATTTAAAGGCCTGTTTCTTATCATTTTATTTTATGCAATTGATGAGGTTGAATCCTGATAGAGGACTAGTTTTGTCACAGCTGGTGAAAAGCAACTTTGAAAAATCTCCAATTTAAACTTTTTTACAAAAAAAATAATTTGCTCCCTAATAACATGTAGAACTGATATTTTTGCAAATGCTAAGAGTAATTATTGATATGATACGATCTAATACCTTTTCAACCTTATAATGTACTTAGACAATTAAAATAGTACTGGGATGCAGTAGCTTGAACACTTCCAAGGGGCATCACTGATACCAAGTAGTACTGCTAATATGATGCCTAAATCAGATTATAAGAAATTTAGTTCCAAATAATATAATAAAGAGCCCTATTCTTCCATGTGGGCCATAATACCATACTGAGCTTTAGAACATGTGGAAAATAACATCTTTATTATTAAATTTAAAAAATGTCCCCTGTCTTTAGTTGTTTATTTATGAATTTTGTGGTGTATAATCCTTTCAATTTTTAATTTGGTTGAGGATTTTATTGTGTAGCTGTTTTAGTTAACTCTCATTTTCTCTCTCCCAGGATCTTGATGAGTTCAAAACCATCCTTAAACCACGTCTGAAATTGATTGTTCAAAATGATGAAAAGGAATGGTTTATTGTATTTGTGTCTAAAGCTCATCCAAATAATGATCAAGCAAACAAAATGGCGAAGAAAGTATATGCTAAACTTGAAGTTGATTTCAGCTCCAAAAAGAGGGAAAGGTAAGCTGGCCAAATTGGATTTGCACCAATTAGACTCCCCCCAATTGATTGCCGTATTTCAAATAGTTTTTGAACTTAAGGTTTGAGTCAACTGCATATGGTTAACATATAGGAATTTTAACAACTGTCTAACTCCATAATGTAATCTCTGGTCTGATGTGATGTAGCAATGTAAAAGTGAAAACTGGGAGTGCAAGATTAATTTTAGTTGCTTTTAGTAGTTGCATTATTGTACCCTCCTTGTGATTTCTTACGTAAAAAGAAAAGTCAATAAATCTTGCGGAGTGTGTTAGAGTACTTGGATGATGACCAGCTAACTTTTGTGAACTGGTAGTGACCACGAATCAAGTTTCCGTGGTTTACCTATGGTGATGTTTAAGTAACTCCTAGGAAGCTTCAAGGGTTCCTAGCTCCTCCTTGATAGGGTGATTCGAGGTATCCTAACCTCCCAAAATCAACACAAGGTTGAGGATAATTTCTTTGATAGTTTATTCATGAAGGGAAAACCCCTTTAAGTAGCCAAAAGGCTTACAACTTATTTAGGAAAGAGCTAATTATGGAAAAGACATAATTTAAAAAATAGGAACATGATAGCTGCCAAATTAAAGCTGATTTAAGTGCTAACAACTGTTATCAGCTTTAATGCTAATGTTCCTATAGAGAGTTGACCTGAGACAGCCATTCCATTAGTCAGCATAATTTCTTAATCACTCCTCCTGAACTTGCGCCTATAAACCTTCAGTTCAGTTGACTTCCCTTCTTGGTTTCTAACAACTCATTCCCCCTTAAAAGCATCCTTGTCCTCGAGGGTGAAATAAGGGAACCATGCCTTAAATGACTTAATCTCTTCCCAAGTAGCATCTGTCGGAGACAAATTTTCCAGTGAACCAGGACTTCTACACTTCCTTTAGTAGTTCTATATTTCAAAATTACTTAGGATAGAGGATGAACTACTAACTCAATAGGAATAGGTGGTAGGACCGAACCAACTTTGATATTGGGTCCTATATGTTTTTTAAGGAGTGAAACAACACATGATGTAATTTAGATTTAGCAGGCAACTCTAACTTGTTAGCCATCAACCCCACTCTGGCAATGATTTTAAAAGGCCCAAAGAACTTAGGAGCTAACTTCTGATTCTTTCTTTGCACCACACTTAATTGCTTGTAAGGCCTTAACTTAAGAAATACCCAATCTCCCACCTAATGTTCTCTTTCACAATGCTTTTGATCATAATATTTCTTCATCCTTTACTGAGCAACTATCAAAATAGCCCAAGCCTCCCTGAGCACTTGATCTCTTGCTAGCAAGAACCTTTCAACTGATTCAACTTTTGTAGTTCCATGCACATAAGCTAAGAGTGATGGGGGTACACGTCCATAAACAACTTCAAAAGGAGTTTTTCCAATGGCTGTGTTATAACAATACTATACCCATGGAAGCCACATTACCCAATCCTTAGGCTTATCCCCTGTAAAATAGCGTAAATACATCTCCATAGTGCGGTTTACCACCTTTATTTGGCCATTTGTTTGAGGGTGGTAAGCTGAACTAAAGCTGAAATTGATGCCATTTAACTGGAATAGGGTCTTCCAAAACACACTTGTAAAAGTTGGGTCCCTATCACATAAAATGGTCTTGGGCATTCCATACAACTTGAAGATATTTTCAAAGAATATTTGTGCTACCATGCTGGATATGTAAGGGTGAGTGATGGGAATGAAATGACTGAATTTGGAGAGTCTGTCAACCACCACATAAATGGTGGATTTCACCTTGGAAGTAGGTAACCCCTGCACAAAATCCATTGAAATATCCATCCAAACATGCCTTGGAATAGGTAGAGGGTTCAAGAGTCCAGCTGGTTTTGAAGTTTCCACCTTGCTGCATTGACAAACTTGACATTCTTGGATGAACTTCTTAACATGAGTCCTCATTCCTTCCCAACAAAATGTATCTCTCACTCTGTGTAAGGTCTTGTGGAGCTCCTCTTGAGTACTAGAGTGAAACTTCTCTATGATCATTGGCGCTAAAGGTGAATTCAATGGAAGGAAAATTCTGTCTTTGAACAAAATTATTCCATTTTTGAGAGCCCATGATTCTTCAGCTTTCCCTGATTCAATGTCACTGACAATAGTTTGTAGTTGAGGATTCATTGTCATTTCATATTTAATTGACTCAATCCAATCTGGAATGGGTGTTGATACAGCATGTGGAGGTGAGGCTCAAACTGAAGTGAAAGAGCATCTGCAGCCTTGTTCTCAAGTCCCTTTTTGTATTCAATCTTGAAATCATACCCCATAAGTTTAACTAACCACTTTGTTGAGCAACAGTAGTGATAGTTTGGCCTAACAAGTATTGTAAACTTTTCTGGTCAGTACGCACAATGAATCTTACACCCAATACGTGTGGCCTCCATTTTTTAATTGCACACACCAATGCTAGTAACTCCTTCTCATAGGTTGATAGATTCAAGTTTTTACCATGCAAGGCTTAACTATAAATGGCAATTGGTTTGTCCCCTTGCATTAATACAGCTCCTAACCCATTACCCGAGGCATCACGCTCTACCACAAAGGATTGAGAAAAATCCGGCATTGCTAGGACACTTCTTGCTACCATGGCTGCCTTAAGATCCTCAAGGGCCTTTTCTGCCCTTGGGTTCCATTGGAATGCTTCCTTTTTTAACATCTGAGTTAAAGGTTGAGCAATAACCCCATAACCTCTAATAAATTTTCTATAATACCCTATTAAGCCCAAAAAACCTCAACCCCTTCAAAATAGTAGGTTTAGGCCAAGACACCTTAGCTGATGTATTCTCGGGGTCCATAGCAGCCCTTCTTCCCTTCTTGTGAGATAATATGGCCTAGATAATTTACCCCTCTTTGCCCAAATTGGCATTTCTCCTTTTTCACAAAAAAATCATGATTCTGCAACTGCTTAAAAACCAGATTCACATGTTCTAGATGTTTCTCCAATGACTAGCTATAGATAAGAATGTCATCAAAAAAGACCAACACAAATTTTCTTAGATAATCTCTAAATACCTCATTCATGGAAGCTTGGAAAGTTACAGGTGCATTAGTAAGTCCAAAGGGCATGACTAGGAATTCGTAGTAGCCTTGATGAGTTCGAAAAGTTGTTTTCTCCACATCCTCCGAATTCATTCGAATCTGATGATACCCTGACCTCAAGTCCAACTTTGTAAAGAATTGGGACCCATGTAGTGTCACAACGTGACGGATGGCCAAAACACAGAGGTGTTTACATGTAGCATCCAGTAATTCATCAATTACTGGTATAAGGAATTTATCTTTTATAGTCACTTCATTCAAGGTTCTATAATCAATACACAGCCTCCAAGAGCCATCATGCTTTTTCGCTAGCAAAACATGAGAGTAATATGGACTATAGCCTTATGACTCCTATTGTGAGTAATTCCCTCACCATTTCTCTATTTCATTCTTTTAATAGTGAGGATACCAGTATGGTTTAACATTGGTTCGGCTACTTCCTTCCTTGAGATTTATATGGTGATCACTGGACCTTTAAGGGGGTAATTTATTGGGTTTCATAAAAATAGGAGCATATTGGTCTAATAATTGAAGGAATTCAAGTTATGTAGTTCCTTCCTCGGTTTGTTCCATTCCCAACTGAATAGCATTCAGTTGAAGAAAACAAGCCCTTCTCCCTTTTCTTAATTCCTTTCCAACCAAGTACTGATCATTGATTCTATTAGGTGGTCCCCTTGTGGCCTTCAGCTCCACAGTTTTTCCTTGCCAAAAGAATTTCATCCACATTTCATTGAACTCCCCAATAATGGGACCTAGTTGCTTGAGCCATTGAGTGCCCCAAAACAGCATCACATCCTTCAATGGGTAGAAGATAGAAGCACCTTAAAATCAATCCCTTGCACCTTTAAAATCACCCCTTTGCATAGACCCCCACTAGCCATTCTGTTGCCATTTGCTATTATCACTTCGAAACTTCCCCTTGTTGATGGTTGTATGCCCCTAGCTGTAGCCATATCTAGGTTCAAAAAATTGTGAGTGCTCCCAGACTCCACCAATAAGGTAAGCCCTTGATCTCCCATCCTCCCTTTTAAATGCATGGTTTGAGGAGAAGCCATGCCTGCGATGGCATGTAGGCTTATCTCAGGTAACTCTTCACTGTCATTGAGTGGTTCACTACCCTCCTCATCTTCTTCATCTGCAATTGGAAAAGCTACTTCTATCAAAAACAGTTTCTTACACCTATGCCTAGGGGAAAACTTCTCATCACAGTTAAAACATAGTCCCTTATCCCTCCTTTCTTTGAGTTCCGCTGGACTAAGCCTTCTTATGGTAGGATTTCTATCCTTATGGGAGTTTGGAGCCAGAATTAGGGGAAGACTTGATAATGCAGGGGCCCTCCTTTGTTCTGGAACCTTTCCCTTCTGCAAGTCCTGATGCTTAGACTCATAGAGCCTTGCCAACCCAATTGCTCCAGATCATGTTACTGGAGATGAAGCCTGAATATCCTCCCTTATCACGTGATAGACCCCCAATTAAGTGGGCATATACCAGAAATAGAGGGGGCAAAAGGGGCTTTAACCAACCAACACACGTGGCTAGCATTCGTGAGTTTTGGGGTTGGTTATGCATGGGAGAGAAAGAAGGGGTTACCTGGCAGTATTGTTTGTCCTGTAGTGAAGAGGATAAAACGCTGCTGAGGGCTGCAAATGAGTTTATGGAGAATTTGGTTGTTTGAGAGGGGAAGTCCTAGCACCCATATTGCTAGGGAAGGTTTCTGAGTATTTGCCTATTGTTTTATCTTGCTACTTTTGGTGTTTAGGAGTAGTCTTTTTCTGTTGCATTGAGGAATTGCTGTTTACCCTCGGTGCGTTGTTATTGCTTATCTTTCCAGTATTGTAGCTACTGTTATCGTGTATCGTAGTGCTGTTTTGGGACTCTATTAGTCAATATATCAGTATTTCCTCAAGTATTTTTGGGTGCTAGCTACTATAATTTCTGTTATAGATCTTGGTTCCCATAAACACATCTTTTAATCCACTTATAAAGCAGCCCACCTATTGCTTCTAAGCTAAATGTCCAGCTGATGCAGGAGCATTCACTCTTCATTGTTACTGATTTATATGTTATGTTATTTTACTATTTTTTGTTCTTAGTTAACGTTCAGTTTCTTATTGTAAGAATTACTCTGTTGTTGTTATGTTTATGTGTATTTGCTATTAGTTGGCTCGTGGGTATCACGTGACCAACTCTGTTTCTCTAGCTGGTCCCGATATAAGGGATTCAGTGGCTTGTTGAATGTAGTTTTTGGAAATATACTTTGTGAAGTAAATCAGAGAAGGGTTCTCTGCAAAGACCTAGTCTTCATCTCTTTCGTTTTTTCCTTGTTGCTTCATTGTTTGTCTTTGTTTGTCCCTTATTTCCCCTACACCCCCATTACCAGCCCTGTGTAACAATATTTCAAATTCCCTTGGTATTCTCTAACACTCCCTTGCTGTTTTAATTTGGTCAAATCACCAAAAACGTTCTGAAATCTCGAGGGGCCATAACGTAGATGTAATTCAGACTTTAGAGTTTCCCAATCAGTTGCAGCTCCTTGTCTGAACCTCTTGTACCATAGTTGGACTTCTTCTTCAAGATTGTACCCTACCATGGGCATCTTATCCTCCTCATACGTTTGTTGGAACTCAAAGAATTGTCCAACTCTACAAATCCACCTAGTAGGATCCTCTGTCCCATCATAACGAGGAAAATCCAATTTGGTTACCTTTGGTGCAACAGAACTTCCACTTCCACTTACCCCCTTTCCTTTATTTCGATTGTGAACATTTGACTCGCTTGGTCCATTGCTAGCGTTGGAAAAAGATCTATCCTGGATCTGGTGGGACAGCACCATCATCATGTCCTCCATGTGTTTCATTAGTCTCTCCTAGATCGCTCTCATCTCTTGCTGCAATGCTTGCTGGCCTGCATTCGAATATCCTATCTCATGCTCCAAACGGTCCAAATGTTGGTCAGCCATGCCTGGCTCTTGTGCCAAACTGTTAGAGTGCTTGGATGATGACCTGGTAACAGGTTTGTGAACTAGTAGTGACCACGGATTAAGTTTCTGTAGTTTACCTATGGTGATGTTTAGGTAACTCCTGGGGAGCTTCGAGGGTTCCTAGCTCCTCCTTGATAGGGTGATTCAAGGTACCCTAACCTCCCAAAATCAACACAAGGTTGAGGATAATTTCTTTGATAGTTTATTCATGAAGGGAAAACCCCTTTTAAGTAGCCAAAAGGCTTACAACTTATTTAGGAAAGAGCTAATTATGGAAAAGACATCATATAAAAAATAAGGAACATGATAGCTGCCTGATTAAAGCTGATTTAAGTGCTAACAGCTGTTATCATCTTTAATGCTAACGTTCCTATAGAGAGTTGACCTGAGACAACCAATCCATCAGCCAGCATAATTGGTTAATCACTCCTCCTGGACTTGCGCCTATAAACCTGCAGTTCAGTTGACTTCCCTTCTTAGTTTCTAACAGAGTGAACTGTTTATATTAGATGTGTGAGTAATACATGATTGTACAAGTGGTTCATGGCCATTGGAAAGAGTCAAATGTGCAAATACTCTGCTTCTTCTGATTTGTTTCAAAGGACAGGTGGTTTAGTTCAGTAACATAATTGACAAAACCCCATTTCATCCCATCTGAATGCTTCTTACACTTTATTATTATTCAGGTGCTGGAAATTTGATATATATTGTCCTGAAGCAAATTTTTGGGAAGACCTGGAATCAAAGATAACAGAATGCATCAGAAATACACTGGATAGGCGGGTACAGTTTTATGAGGACGAGATACGAAAGCTCAGTGAACAACGTCTCATGCCAGTTTGGAACTTCTGTAATTTTTTCATTTTGAAGGTTGATCCTTTTCTTATGAATTTGGACTAAAGAGTGTAATAAAGATTTCTTTGTCTTCAATTAAGCATGATCTGATCGTTGAGCACCAAATGTTATCTATCATTTATTTTTTAGTTGACTTTCTATGTTCTAAGAGTACCTGAAAGAAGCATCCGGCTTCTACTAAATTTAGATGTCAAGTGGCATATCAGAAATACTTTAGGTCCTGAAAGCCCTTTTTCCATTGTTCCATATTAATTTGTTCTTTCTGGTCATTCTCGGAGTTTCTGGCTTCTGTTAACATTTTCTTTCTGTACTCAGGAAAGCTTGGCATTTATGTTTGAAATTGCTCACCTTCATGAAGATTCCTTACGGGAATATGATGAGCTAGAACTCTGCTATCTTGAAACAGGTTCCTAATTCTTAGCTTCTTGCTCCATTGCTTCTGTTGTCTATGTTACAGATATTGTTCTAAATTGAGAGAAGATCTCCTTGTGAGCAATGAAAATGGATCAAAATTTATTTGGAATTATTGCAGTTAACATGACTGGGAAGCAAAGGGAATTTGGAGGAGTAGACCAAGGTGATGATCAGGCGGCATTGCTTAATCCGGGAAACAAAGCATTGACACAGATTGTTCAAGATGACTCATTTAGGGAATTTGAATTTAGACAGTATCTGTTTGCCTGTCAATCAAAGGTTTGCCTTAGCTGAGAATCACTCGTATTACCCGACACATGTTGAATATATAAGCAACTTAGTTGTAAAGCAGAATTAGATTGATGTTTCGACTTTCAATTGTGTCCTTTTTGGTACTTCTAAATTTTGTTGCTTCTTTGGTTCTGGAATTTATTATACTCCCTCTGTCCCATTTTATGTCTCACTTTCCATTTTTGGCAGTCTCAAACTATATGTCACCTTTTGGAATTCTAAAAAGTAACTTTTTTACTTTCCTCAGTATGTCAATTACCCTTACTTTTTTTCAGAAAGGTCAAGGGTAGTTTGGAAACACAACAATTGATGTGATATGTTAAACTACAAAGAGTTCATAAAACAATGTGATTTCCTCTATTATAAGAGTCTTCTTAAAAATTTTTATATCTTAAATTATAATTGTTTGTGTCTAAGTCACTGATTTTTGGTTGGGATTTTTCTTTTCTTTTAAATTACAATGACTTTGAGAACTCTCTTCTTCTGAGCTCTTATTGACATTTTGGGTTTATCTTCCTATTACCAGGAGCCATGCTTAATAAGGTTTCATCTGGAACTTAGAGACTATTTACTAATTGAACTTACATGTTTTACTGTCATTTGCAGCTCTTATTTAAGCTAAATCGTCCTTTTGAGGTCGCATCACGTGGTTATTTATTCATAATAATCTTCTCAAAGTCCTTGGCATTGCATGAGGTATTTGATTGTCAATTGTTCATATGTTTGCTTCACGTGTATATTTCTATTCTAAATTTATTCAGTTTGAACTTTGAACAGTATAAATTCTGTTCTATCCTTGTTTATCTCTTTCATTTATCCAATTTTGACTTCTGTATAATGTTTCTTCTCAGAGTATTCTACCTTTTTGTATGCGTGAAGTTTGGGTGATAACTGCTTGTTTGGCTTTAATTGATGCAACCACTTCTCATTATAATGATGGACTTGTGGCACCTGACATAGAAAAGGAGTTCTATCGCTTTCTGGGTGATCTCTATTCACTAGCAAGAGTTAAGGTAGAATGCTTGTCTCGTAAGATTGATAAAGAGAGTTAATGTCTAATTTGGTTTGATGCACTGTAAAACGAGGCAACAACTTCAGTGGCTTAAATCCACCATTCAGTTGAAATTGAATTAAATCACGGGCCTCTTTTTTCTTTCTTTTTTCTCTCCCCAGTTTAATTTGATGGATTGATGTTAAGCGCCTTACCCTTGTTAATTATGGTTACTTTCTGAATTGTACATGTTGGCAGTTCATGAGGCTTGCCTACTTAATTGGGTATGGAACTGATATAGAAAGAAGTCCCGTCAACAGGTATATTTTAATACTTAATCTGATCACTTATATTTCCATCAAAATGAAAATTAATCGTTTAAGTCTAGTTACATCACTTTGATTTTATTCTCTCTTTTTTTATTATATTTGTTCCTTTCCTTCTTACAAATTTTTTTTTTCATTTTATCAATAATAACAATATTCCTTTCCTTTTGAGTAGCGCTTCCCTCAGCTTGCTACCTTGGCCTAAGCCAGCAGTTTGGCCTGTACTTCCTGCTGATGTATCATCTCAGGTGCTTGAGAAAGAAAAGGTAACTTGGAACCTTAAATATGACATCACATAAGATTGCTTACCAAACAGACATTTTAACATGATTTGTTTGTTCCTTAGCACTAAGATTGTCGAACTCAAGAGATTATGCAAATTTGTTGGGGGCTTGTAAACTTGACCAGTAAACTCGTATGATCTTACTTACTTTAGTAAATAGCACATAAAACCATTTAATCACCTGTTGCAATATAAGTTATCATAAAATGGTGGATAGTAAAATAATTATTATTTTTTCTTTGTATGAAACCTTAATTAACATTATAAAGCTTCATCTCTGCATTCTCTATGGCATTTAAGGCTGTTATTCCAGCCAATAGTGTATTCTCCAATACTCAATGAAGACATTGCAAACCTTTAATATTGTCATTTGTACATTGAAACTGACGTATTTAACCATTTTACGAAACACATAACATGCATTTCTGTGTTTATAGGAAGGTTACTAAAATAAACACCAACTTCACCCCAAAAGGCCCTATGCCTAGGGTTATTCACAGACAAGGGCTGAAGCCAAAACAAATCTTCTAAGAACATCCAAATTGAGAGTCCAGTTCCACTTTCGATTTTTAAGCAACAAATCCAGAAACACTGAAAATTTACAAGAAAGATAGACAAAAAAATAATGATAGAAATGAGTAAACCTTTTTGTTCCGGACACATTTCAAAGCAACAAAAACACAAAACAACAGAAAACGGAGCAGCTGCTTTTAACAGGGAAGGGGAACAAAGGGATTGAAACCAGACCCAATCAGCACAGCACACCCATAAGCGAGGAAAGCTTATGTTACCCTTAATAAAATCTTATACTTAATTAGAAAGAGAAAAAAATGACTTATGAAATGTGTTAGGCACATGTTTTATTTATGTATTAAAATTATTATTTGAATTTTCCGCTTGAGTATTATCCGTCATATATTTGCTTTAAATAATGTGACTAATTCTCTGCAGCTGATTCTTCAAACAACTCTTAGACCCAAGCACTTTGGTATCCAGAGGAAACCCTTGCCTCTTGAACCTACTGTGCTTCTGCGAGAGGCTAATAGGCGTAGGGCTTCACTTTCAGCTGGAAATGCATTTGAAATGTTTGATGGTCGCATGGGTACAATTGATGGGTATGAAATGCTATATGTTTTCCATATGCATTTGTTTATAGTCTATTGTTAAAAAAGCTTATATTTTCTGTTACAATATGGGTTTTTATCAATCTGATTTATATGCTGACAGATCAGGTTTGGATGCATCCACAAGGATGTCACCATCACAAAAAGTACGGGCAAGTTCCATGTCACGTACAAATTCTTCACCAGGAAACTTTGACAGCTCAGCTGACCGACCTATGAGACTTGCAGAGATTTATATTGCTGCTGAGCATGCTTTGAAGCAGACAATTTCTAACCCAGAACTATTGAAATCATTATCATCCCTGGAGGAGTTTGAGGTATGATCATGGCCAGCAAAGATGTCTTAAGCTCAATATTTTTAAGGCTCTCTTATTGAGAGTTTTAATGATTTATACCCATTTCTGAGATTGTATGTTTGCTCTTTTCTTTCTTCATAAAAAAATTAAGTACTTGTGAATAATCCTAACAGTTTTAGTACATGTGGTTGTTTGTGTCTTCAATAAATTTATTACTTGTCTGTTTCTTGTTATTGGCAGCAAAAGTATTTGGAGCTAACTAAAGGTGCCGCTAACAATTACCATTGCTCCTGGTGGAAAAGACATGGAGTTGTCCTTGATGGTGAGATAGCAGCTGTCTCCTTTAAGCATGGACATTTTGATCAAGCTGCAAAGTCATATGAAAAGGTGTGTGCTCTTTATGCTGGCGAAGGATGGCAAGACTTGTTGGCTGAGGTCCTTCCCAATTTAGCTGAGTGTCAGAAGATACTTAATGATCAAGCTGGCTACTTATTATCTTGTGTGAGATTACTTTCTCTTGATGGAAGATTATTTTTTAGCAAGGAGCGTGAAGCTTTTCAGTCAGAAGTTGTTCGCCTTGCGCATAGTGAAATGAAGGACCCTGTACCCCTTGATGTGTCTTCTTTAATTACATTTTCTGGAATTCGTGGGGCCCCACTGGAGTTATGTGATGGGGATCCCGGTACCCTCTCTGTAACTATATGGAGTGGTTTTCCTGATGACATAGCTCTTGATTCAATCAGTCTCACATTAACGGCAACATATAATGCTGATGAAGGCATAAAGGTATTTTTTTAGAGACCATTTTATTTTCTTCAACTACAGTCTGTGAAGTTCATTGGATTTCAATTGTTGGTCCCTGAATAACGAAGTTATTTAAATTGTTTTAGGCATTGAAGAGTTCTGCAGCTATTGTTCTACACCCTGGTCGGAATACTATTACCTTGGATCTACCACCCCAAAAACCGGGATCATATGTCCTGGGAGTTCTTACTGGGCAGATTGGGCAGTTGAGGTTTAGATCTCATAGTTTTTCCAAAGTTGGTCCTGCAGACAGTGATGATTTCATGAGTTATGAAAAGCCAGCTAAACCCATTCTGAAGGTAGCCTTTCTTCTTAGGGATCACTTTACTTACAATGCATATTCTCTTCCTATTTTTTTACTTTAATGTTTTCCTCTTAATTATATTAACATTTCCTGACTTTAAATTGATTTTTTTTTTGGTATATTCATTCTTGCATTTCTTTATTAACTAGTGTGGGTTATCTAACAATTACCTGTGTCGGTTTATAGGTTTCCAAACCAAGACCCCTTGTTGATCTTGATGCAGCTTTTTCATCTGCTTTGTTGATTAATGAACATCAATGGGTTGGCATATTAGTACGACCAATAAACTACTCTCTCAAAGCTGCTGTCTTGCATATTGATACTGGTCCAGGCTTGGAGATTGAAGATTCACATGTGATTGAGATGGAAAGTTACACTGGTGTATCACAGAATGAAGATGACCAGGTTCAGGGTGATGGTGCTCAGAAAGGATCACTAAATTCTGAGAAACAATTTGAGCGTTTGAGTCTGAATGATGGGAAAATAGAGTTTCCAAATTGGGCAAGTGGTACTCTTTCTGTTCTTTGGGTTCCAATTCGTGCCATCGGTGATAAGCTCAGCAGATCTTCAGGTTAAGATGATGATGGAAATTTTGATGGTTCCATATTTGTGGTGTTTTCTATGTCAATGCTTCTTATGCATTCAACTGCATTTACTGATATGAGATTAATCTTATGGCAGTCACAACCAGGAGACAGAGCATTGTGGATGGAATGAGAACGATAGCTCTGAAACTTGAATTTGGAGTATCCCACAATCAGATATTTGAAAGGTTTTCTCATTTCCCATCATTCTTATGTTTTATTCCACGTAATAGATCACGCAGCTGCTGTTATATTACATAAACCATGTATTTGGCTTTTGCATTCCATTTCTTTTTCTGCCATTATTTACCAAATAATTTATTGGCCTTGATATCCAGGACTCTAGCAGTTCATTTTACAGATCCTTTCCATGTGACCACGCGTGTTACGGATAAATGCAACGATGGTACTCTTCTTCTGCAGGTATGGATCTTTCTTTTCGTATGATTATCTTTTTACACATTGATTGTGGACAACAGGTCCATTGTCAGGAATCAAATAACGTAGGAGCTAAGAGACTTTGATCAATTAAAACACCATCAAATAATATTTGATAGATAGAATTTGTAAATCTTCAAGACATACTTTTGAGACCTGAAACCATCTATAAAAAAAGGAGGTCTTATTTCATCCTTGGGCTTTATTTCAAAGTTACTGTCTTAATACCAGAAGGTCAATGTTTTGATGAGCCTAAGTACAATTGGAAGCTCATTATGATATGGTTTAAGAAATCTAATGAAGTCAGTATTGACATTCAGTTGGGATGTGGCAACAATGCACCCAACCCAACATCTAAGTTGACCTGCACTTTCTACTTGTTTTAAGATTTTTATATAATCTTCCAAAAGAAGATAACTACTATGGTTACCTTGAATTTATCTTGTTTGTATATGCCGTAAAAGTTCACAATTGTTTCATATGACTTCCAGGTTACACTACACTCTGAAGTAAAGGCTACATTGACCATATATGATGCGTGGCTGGATCTTCAAGATGGATTTGTTCATACTGATGGTGGTAGTCCTAATTCAAGCTTCTTTCCACTAGTCATATCTCCTTCTTCCAAAGCAGGAATTTTATTTAGTATATGCCTAGACAAAGCAAATACAGAAGGTAATCATGTTTTGCCAGTGATCCGTGAAATGATGTTTGTGTTACTTTTGAATATATTACACCAATTAATTTAACAACTGCCCTTTCTATCGTAATGTTATAAGAAATTGCACAATTGGGAGTTAGTAAAACAGTTAGAATTAACTGGAAGAGCATTTCTATGAATCTATAATTATAATCAGCTTTCATGGTTACTGATTGATTGACTTATTTTAGTTTAGATTTAATAATTTGAGGCAGGTAACAGCTACCAATAACTTTTCTGATTGATATTCTCTATAAGTTACCTATTTCTTGTCTATCTTTCTGAATGTACCAGGAATCCTTGTTTTTAAAATGTTAAGCCTTGAATGTGATTATCAGTTTTGGTATTTGTTGAGAACCAACCCAGAAAACCCACACAGAACGGATGGAAACACTGACAATATATGGTATTAATATCACTGTTACAGAGAGACAACGCTGTAATTATATACTTAAATACAGAATAATATACTGATAAGACACAAACACCAGTAATACAGAACACTCCAGAACAGAACAAGACACAAAACATAGATAGATAGACCATTGTTTTATTTTTTAAATGTCCCTGGTATCTAACAGTATATTACTACTATAATTTGCTGGCACAGTTGAATAGTGATGTTCAAATGACCACCTTTAAAATCACCTATTTTCTTTATAGTCTTTTTAATTTGTGGTAAGAGATTTTACTCAGTAAGTAATGTTAAAAGCTGTGTAGATCAAGGGGTTTGTCACTAGAATGTGTAATTTGACCATACAGTTTTGGTCCACAGTCCATTCAAATTCTTTATATAGACTTAAGTAATCTTAAGTTCTCGTCCAATGAAGCATTTATGGCATTTTGTTTTCTGCTCACATGTTCTGGATATATGACAACCTTAGAAATTGTTCTTGTTGACTTGCATCTATGCTTATATTCTAATAGAAGAAGTAATTACCTGTCAAAATTATAATTCGCCTGATTGCTGTAATTTATTAGCTGATTTGATTATTCAAATACAACAAATTATCTATTTGCAGAAGAAGCTAGGATGCAACCAGAAAGCATCTTAAACATCAAATATGGAATCTCGGGTGATAGAAGCATTGGAGCCCACCCGCCTGTCATGAATGAATCTACCAGAGCCGATGGTGCCAGGCAGGACTTGATCTTCAGGAGTGCAATTTCTTTGCAGAGGCCTGTGCTTGATCCATGCCTAGCTGTTGGTTTTCTTCCTCTCCCTTCAGGCTGCCTAAGAGTTGGGCAACTAGTTATGATGAAATGGAGGGTTGAAAGGTTAAAGGATTTGGATGAAATAGAAGTTTCCAAACACAATGTAAGTCCCAAAAACGGAGAGAGCAATATTTGCTGCTTGTTCACCTTTTGTTTGGTATTTTAGGTCTCTGAGAAATAGAATTTATTTGCTATGTGGCTTTTGAACTTTAAACTTGAGCTTATTTTTATGCATATTTTACTCCTGTTTACACATGAAAGTGAAGACATAATCACTTGTTTTCTTTCTCACCACTTAGGGCTTCGATGCAAGATCCTTCTCAACCAAGCTTGGGTACTGTTTGTTTGAAAAGGATCTTTGGATTGTTTGGGAACAAAATGGGAAAGGGAAGAAAATTAAAAACAAAAATAAGAGGAATATTTTGGGAGGAGGGGGGAGCGGAATGATTATAACACTTTCACTTCATTGTTTGAACAATAAAAATAATAGAAAGAAAAATTAAGAATACTAGAATTACGAGTCTTTCGTTGTTTGAGGATAGCTATTTTCCTTGCACTTTTCACTCCATTGTTTGACACTAATTTTGCCTATTTATTTGGAACAGGATGAGGTGCTATATGAGGTAAATGCAAATACGGAAAGTTGGATGATAGCTGGGAGGAAAAGAGGGCATGTTTCTCTCTCCTCAAAACAAGGTAATCAGATATATTAACGGTTTATTTAGAGAATTAAAAATGTCTTTTTGGTAATGGGAGGTATATATTTTGCAGCTGGTGATAGTCTGCACTCTGCAGGAATGACTTGCTTTATGCCTTGTTAATATTTGATTCTTATAATGATAGGTTCAAGGATAGTTATCTCAGTATTGTGCATGCCGCTGGTGGCTGGTTATGTCCGTCCTCCTCAACTTGGGCTGCCAGATGTTGATGAGAAAAATATAAGCTGCAAACCCCCTGGGCCACATCTGGTTTGTGTGTTGCCTCCAACTCTCAGCTCATCCTTTTGCATTCCAGTTAGTTCTTGAGCTCAGCAATAGTTTCTCAGTTGAGGTCGGTTTAGTTTTCGTGCTTCATTAGCACTCTTGAGAATTTTATACTCAGTTTAAATTAGTAGGAAAGTGTTACCTTTTTTCCTCTTTATATTCATCAAGTGAAAAATCTCCATGGTTGGATTTGGCATGTTTAGGGCTTTTAGTGTTCAGTGCCAACCGCCACCCTGGTTCATGTACAGCGGAATTTAGTGCTCTTGTACAATAGATACACCCACAGTAACATTCTTTTGTCTTGTGTAAAATGATTGTAGTAATCATCAATATTGAAAAGAAAAAAAACAAAGATTTGTGTGTCTCTCACAACTTGACAAGAGTTATGAATTGATGAACATCAAATTCAGTTTCATTTTATTTACAGGGTACTTCTTCTGTCTACTTTTTCTGTACTTCAGTCCTTGTAAAGTTTTGGATTGTACTGACTATGGTAGGTGCTTTGTTGGAAGTTAGGTTAAATTTGAATGTGAAGGTTTTATCATAAAATCCCAGATGGATGAATGTTATAAGGTTAAATTTTCAACAGCCAACTTCCCCAGCAGTGTGGGATGGATGGGGGGATTGGTCTGTTAATGCATGATATACATCATAGGTCGGTGATGAATACTACAATAACAAGGAAATGAACAGAATCAGCAAGTAACTGAGCATAAGGCAAACACTTTAACCTACCAAAGCACAAAAGTACAGGAAAGTTCCAATCATAAGAGACTCGTCATATGACTCCAGGGTATTCTCTTCAAACCAAACCGAATGTTGTTATAGATGGCATTCCCGGTTGATTTTTATTAGAAAGGGCCTTATGGTATTCAATATTATTGTAGATTTTTTTTATAATATTTAGTATAATATTGTAAAAAAATTTATTAAATACCGATAATTATTAGTATTATTTATTAACATAAAAATTTCTTGTAACATTAAACACTGTTAACTTTTATTAAAACAAGAATGATTTTTTGTTTGAATTAGTTTAATAAAAATGATTAAATGAAACTACTTGTCAAATTTCAAGTTATTTCTGGTGTTATACACTTATAATATTTATATTAACAATATAATCATAATCGTCCAAAAAAATAAAATAAAAAATTGTATAGCCATCCGAAGAGGCAGTTACGAAATGATAAAAAGAAAAACAAATTAAAGGTCCCACCGAGATTTGAACTCGGGTTACTGGATTCAGAGTCCAATGTCCTGACCACTAGACCATGGGACCAAGTTAATATAGCTCTCTGTTTAATATTATAATATCCAAAAGACCCCGTATATGTTTTCCTAGTCAAAGCCGAGAATAAGATTGAGAAAATTCCAAAGTGAACCTGCGCGCCAAAACTGCTCCTATCTCAAACTCAACTTTCGCCTTCTCGACTCTTTATCCAAGCATAGGAAAATCATTGGTAAATTCTTCAGGAAAATCCTTCTTTCTGTTAACGTTCAATTCAGAGAGTAATTCTGAGAATCGAAGGATGCAGGGGATCTAGGATAAGAAGAATCCCGAGATAGTGAGAGAGGAATTTAGACGAAGGAAATTCTGTATTGATTTTTCTGATATCCATACAACTGGCTACTGACTACATATAGCCATGCCCAATCACGTGCTAAGCACACACCCTTAACAACAATTTAACAGAGATTCTACTAACTACCTCGCGTGCCATGCACATACACTTAACGACTAACAACAGACTCCAACCATTACCAGCTAATTACAGCAAAACAACCCAAACCATAACACTTTCCGTGATTCATTCATTTGGAAATAGTGATTCTGTTTAATTCTATAGATTTCTGTGTAGTGTAATCATGTGCTTTAGTTTTGAACTGGCTCCAATTGATGAATTTAAGAACCTGATCTTCCTTGAAATATGCTTGATGAATTCGTATAAGTCCATCTTCATCCATATGTTTTAAACCGATATGGAATGAGGTGTCGTTTTTATTTTCGAATACTATTACTACAGAATCTCAAAGTTCATGTAATAAGCTTCTGGATTTGTTCATTGTTTATGGAATTGTAGGTTACTTGAATTCGTTGATCATTTTCATTTAAGAGAACCCCAAAGAGTGTATAGTTTTGAACAAATTTTGTTATATATGCGGTTTTTTTACTTCCTTGATGTTGACTCTGTTTTCTGAATTTTCGGTAAAAATTCATAAAAGTGGATGAACCGCATTCTGTTTGGACTTCGAGAAAGTCTTCAACTGCAAGAAAAGAAACTCACGTTGCCTCTGTTCGTATAATGATTTTCTCTTATTGTAATCTGCATCTTAGTTCTCTCTTTCTTTCAGTTTATGCCATTAATGTTTTATGAATGTCAATTACGAGAACCGTGTTAATGCATATTATGAACGTAGGCGAATGAGCCTCCAGAGACTGAGACAGAGAAACAGCCTTGAAAGACTAAGGAAGAGGCTCCAGATTTTTCATCGATGCTTAAGTTTTTCTACTTTGGAGGAGAGGAAGAAATTTCAGAGAATGTGAATGTAGCTCAACAGATGTTCTTCATTGCTGGAGATGATTCATCTACAAAAACACTACTTCAGCAGCTCAAGAACTGCACAAGAGAGCAGGTAATCTCTATCAGTCTATTGGTTAATGATTTCAAAACCGAATCTATAAGCTATAGCACGGTTTGAGGAAGATATGGGTTGCTTAGCATTATGAACTGGTAATCGTAATTTCTTCAGAGAAGAACAGTGATTTACAGCTTGGAGACTTCACCTTTGTTCTTGTGTATTCCGGTTCATTAGGACGTATGGGATACTCTTCCAATTGCTTTATCAGCTTCTGGCATATCCTTGTTATAAGATATAGCATGGTTTGTGGAAGATTCCTATTTCTACTTGTACAAATTAGAGCATTTGTTTTTGGTGTGCATATTTACTATTTTTTTTTTCCTTTTATCACCTTGTGTTCATCTATATATGCCACAACATAAGATGCCATAAAACTATCGTGATACATACTCCTTAATAATAGGAGCTTCTGACTTTTTCTGATCTTACCGTTGTCAATCCTGATTAGCCTATGTATAGTTTCTTTGACCAAAAAATGTGACGGTATCAGCTGTGTGAAAGACAGAAGGAGAATCATCACCATTTTTTTTCCTTCTTCCTGAACTATACTTACAACTACATTATATATGCAGCTGCTTCGAAATCCACTCTTCCAGTATCACGTGTACAATACTTCCAAGAATATCAATACCTAATAGAACTGGTCAAAGGTGGACAAGGAGAGAGGCCTCATGATGTACATGCTACAGATTGTTTAAAACCAATTACTGATTCTGTTGTAATCACCCTTTCCTTCATCTGTTGACTATAACAGAAGTGAATCATGATATAACACTTCTAATCTCATGTCTCATGTTTGACAATTGGCAACCTGCCCTATATCCATTGCTTTGTTCGGCAGCCATGGCTCCAGGAAGAAGTTGAAATGATTCTTTCTCTGCTGCGTTCTGAGATCCCCTTGAACCCTTATAGAGAGCTCCTCTATGCCCCTCAGCCTCAGAAAACAGCTAATGCAGTGATGGGGGCAATCGTGACCATGGGATGATATTCGAAGGTTAAGCTTATAACCTAGAAGACTAGAATTATGAGCCATTTCATTATCTCGTATTAATCATGGATTACATTTAAATTCCACTGACTGCTTGTTATAAACTGCTCATACCCTTTTTCTCCAGAACCATTTACTTTTTGGATTGTATACTTCATTTGTACCACTGCCGGTGAGTAAGGCCTCTAGTAGTTTTCATTAAGATCTATTTTCTATCTAGTCCTAGCCTAAAATTAAAAATTTTCTATTGGCTCAATCAGTTAGGCCATTGTTGCGTTGGTAACTGACATGACTTTTACACAAACTATATCGTGTATTCTGGTTCGCATATTTCTAGTTCTGTTATCTCAGACTTCATAATTCATCTACTTTGTTTCACTTTTTGCATACTCCATCTCTTACTAGTAATATTCTAACGGATGCCAAGTTCGATTTCCAGATACACTTCTCTATTATTGGCTGAAGTATATCAGGAGTCAAGACCATCTGAGAGGATGAGGCTTGTAAATATGCAGCAGATTATGCAAAAAGAGAGGAAAATAAAAAATGTACATGACATTTGCCTGGATTACTGGAGCTCACTTTGATCAACTTCATCGTATAAATCTTTGATCTCGTAAAGGACCTATTCATGTCTGAGACACTTGGACCTTTCCGTATTGCTGTAAAAATCAGTTTCAACAATAAATCTTTTCTTCTGCTAACTAAACTTCTTTTCTGAATTCAATGCATACTGAGACATGGCACTCTTTTCCTAGGCATAGATCACATTATCATGACTGGGATAAGCAGCAGAAATTTAGTACTCTTCCTCATTGAATAGATTATGGAAACCGACAACGGCATACATTTCCATCCCAAAAAAAATGTTTTTTATGTGATATTAATTTTACGAACTGATTTCAAATAAGTTATTTAACTGTTTCTATAAAAGAAACTCAATGAAATTTCATTATGTTCTTTAGGGGACATTCCCTTTGTTGAGTACTTTTTTCTTTCTGGTTATCATTGTCATCTTATATAAGTTGGATGTCATGAGTGTGTGGCAGGTGTCTTTATCGATAAAAATTACCACCGGAAGTTCCTAGCATCATTGTATCAGAGACTCGTTAGAAGAACTTATGAGTGATCAATGACTGTGTTTCTATTCGTTTTTTTTTTAGTTCAGTTAGCTGAGTAAGGTTTGATTTTTAAATGTATTTTTTATGATTCTTCATTGAATTTAATTGTCATTAATGTTTAAGTATACGTAGATTCATGCAACTAATTTCTGAGTTTGTTTTTGAATTTCGATTAACGTGTCAGTGATTACTTGAGAACCAATCAAAAGATATTAAGAGTACTTTTCAAAGATGCCAGATTAAATTAAGTAAATGAAAGATTAAACTTAAGAAAGCCATATTCGCCGTCAAAACAATGGTCAAAGATTTAAAATAAAGAAACTACAATGTATTAAGGGTATATTTTGGAGTGTTATATAAAAGTTAAATAGCACTACGAGAAAATAGTGAATTGATACAATATTAAAATTTAAATTATTTTTAGGTTTTTTTTATAGAACATAATTGAAATTAACTCAAATAAACGATTTTAAAAATATTGTGAAAGTGTTTCCTTAAAATTTTTAAGGTTCTTGGAAATTTTAAGGTACCATAAAATCAGTTTACATTAAATCCAAAAATTAAACAAAAAAAATAAAAAGGGAATAACGAGAAACACAATAATTTATTCTAGTTTAGCTTTAATGTGAGATTGACGGTCACTCTCCTTGACTCTCAAGGAATTTTTATCCATTAATTAACAACACATTATGACCTGATTTTACATATTTACTAAAAACAAGTGGTTTCACTACTTATTACGAATAAAATAATTTTTAATCTCACCACTAACTACAATTAATGACTTTTACTAGTTTACCAAAAACGATCTCAGTAATAACAATAAAATAAAAGAAAGATTTTTTAAAATAGTATATAATTTACCTTTTGTGTTCATTTTTTCTTTTTGACAATTATATGGAATCTCATATGATAAAGAATAAAACTTAAAAAATTAATTTAAAAGTATTTCTTATAGGTTTGATGCACAGTTTAGTTGTTGCTTACAATGCTTCTTCTATCTCCTCTTATAATATTCAAAGCTAGTTGCAGTCTTCAAAAAAAAATTTTATAATCTTGAAATTTGATTCTTTCTTGAAACTTGAAACTTTGATATGACTTGAGTACTTAAAAATTTGAACTTTATCTCTCCTTAATTTTGGATATTCATAGCGGCTTTTATTTTTTATTTTCTTTTATTTTCTTGGCTTTAACTTCCTCCATAATAGAAGCTTTGATTTTTGAATTTGTATTTCCTTTGGTTTAGCTTAAATATCTTTTGTTTTTCTTTGATACTGCTTAGCCAAAATTTCCTTTTTAAGAATTTCCTTATTAGCTTTTAGATTTGATGTTGGGGGAGGGAAATTTGCTTTCCTTTTTCCACAATTCAAATTTGATGCAAGAGGAGAGAGATTTGACCTTCTTTAATGCATAACTAATTTGATAAAGAAAGAAAAAATATTTTCCTTTATGTGTTGAAATTATTTATTTTCTTTTCCAATATTGATTTTGAGTCTTTATCTTCTAGCATCCAACCAATATCTTTTCAAAATAGTTTTCTTTGCAGCTTGGCTGAAAATTTCTTTTTAAAAACTTTCCTTATGAGCTTGATTGGTGATTATGTGTTCTAGTTAATATCTAACCCATTTAATAACTTCTATCTTCCTTCCTAAGTACTTTTCTTCTTCTTTTTTTTATTATTGTAGGTTATTCTCTTTCCTTTTTCAAAGGTCTTTGTTAACTTTCTTTTTCACGATTTTTTTATTTTTAAAGTTGTTTCTCTTTTCAATACTTGTTTTATATGTGTCACTCAACTTTTTTGTTTCCTCCCTTTTGATTTTACACTTATTTTGACTTTGCATAAATATCTTATTTTTTTTCTTTTGTCTTTTTTTTTATGTATTTTACCTTTCATGATTATTTTTAATTTCTCAAATGCCATTATTGACTTCTCTTTTTCCTTTACTAAAAAATTTAAAAAGTGAGATGTCATTATTATTTTCTTCTTTACTATTTTAACTTTGTATTAAATGCTTGGAAAACTCATTTTCCTTTAATATTGTAATTTTCTTTTATTTATAGATTAAGAGCTCACAATTTCCATAACTAATTTTTTATTATTCCCATAAATTTTTATTTCGAAAATAAAAAATAATTAATGTGATAAATTATACTTTGACTTCATTTAAAATTTGATTTAAATATATTTAGAATTTATAACATAAAAATATTTTTTAAAATTAATTATTAGCATTAAAATTATAAATCATTCCTTAATAAAACAGTGCTAATATAATGAAAGAAAATGGCAAAAAATGATTAACTTTAATGAAGATATGACAAAAAGTTGGCACTGGGTTACGCTGTTGGCGCTGAAGAGATCTCCGATCCAACTGATGTGTATAGTATCCATAATCTTCTAAATCGTTTCCCTTTATAATCCGAGGGCTTATGTCTGGCTGACATCCTACTCTTCTTCTCCTTGCAGCCATGGCTTGTGGAAGAAGTTAATAGTTTTTTTGTGGATTTTTCATTTTCGGTTGCCATTTACCTTCTGGATTTTATATATACCTCTGCCAGTGGTGAAAGCTGCAAGTAATTTTCTATCCACTAGAGTCGATGGCCGATCCATGTAGATGGACGTGGGAGTAATTTTTCCTATAATGTAAATTTTTTTTAAATATAGTATATGTGAAAATTTATTTTCACTCCACGAAAATTTAGAAGTTGTGTCACATAGTTTCTCAAATGTATCCCACTAATTTTTTTTGGATAAAATTCAAATGTCACTTTATGTAATTATTTTTTAATTATTTTTCTCATAATTTTATCCTTAATTTTATATTAACTTGTGTTTAATTTTTTTATTTATTAAAATTTTTATCTACTTTATTTAATTTTTGTTTAGAATAAATAAAATAAAGAAAATTTAAAAATTTACTTTTAGATCTAACATTCAAATTTTGATCTTTGATAAATAAAAAAAAATGACAATTAATAAGTTTTTTTAAAAAAAAAACTTAATAAAACGTTATAGTCAATTTCTTGACCCTACTACTAAAAACTTGTCGATCTAGATGGAGCACTGAGCGACTAGAGTTACCATTGGTTTTGGAAGATATAGATCACTTCTTTGGTAATCCAAGTTACCTTGTGGATTTTAGTAACTATTTTACTGTATTGAATAGTTAGTAATTATATATGCATTACCCCACTTAACAACAACATTATCAACAATTTCAAACAAAATCACATAAGAGAAGAAAAACAAGAAGTCATGCAAATCTGAACTATGATTTAATCCCAGAAAAACATACCAACCTGTGGAGTCCCAACCAGATATGTTAGTGTAGTGGACCTGGTCAAAGCCCAATAGCTAAGGGCCCAACAACCAGTCTATAAATATACACCTCAGGTATGACTAAACCACGAATTCTAAATTCGGACATAACTAACTTTGGCATCGGAGTGTAATAATCGCGCTCGTGCCCCTTGTTTACTTGTCTACAGGACCGACCTCGTTGGACCGACCCGACCACAACCGACCGACCTCAACATCTCAGGACCGAGACGTTCGTGATCCACTCACAGGCATCGACATTTGGCGCCGTCTGTGGGAAACCGAAAGCCTTTCCCGACTTCATCGATTATGTAATTGGTCTCATGAACACACTCGGCCAGCCACCCACTAAGGGAACTGGGGTCCCACTTACCCCCCTCCCTAACA
>JASKGM010000005.1:11660418-11678730 GCA_034509205.1 Ceratonia siliqua
TCTTTATATGCATTTTGCTTGAATTTTTAAAATTATTCTTTGAGTTTGTTACCATCTAAAGTATATTACATTTTTTTTGAAAAAACTTAAATGCAAATAGATGGGAGTATGTAGGACAAAATGTTTCCTCTTTATGTTAGCTCCATTGAGGAACTTAAAAGGGATTGGAAATTATAAGAGAAATGATCCTTCCACACCTCCGTACATCCACACCTTCAACATCCTCAGTGAAAAGTGAAGGGAGAAGAGAGAGAAAAGAGAGAGAGAAGAGATGGAAAAAAGAGAGAGAAAGAGAGTAAAGAGAAAGGTGTAAGTAAGATGTGGATATATTGAGTGTGGAAATAACATAACTGAATTATAATACTCGGTAGTGAAAAATATATAATTATGAGTTTTTAAAAACTATCTCGATAATTAAACTTATGAAGGCATGTGTTTACGACTTATTGGTCTGATCGTAGACAAATAGTGGTTAGATCGGTAATAATTTTTTTTAATTTTTTATATTATATAGCACTATATAATGATATAATAAAATTAATAATTTAATATATAAATAATAAAATAATACATACTAATATATATAAAATATTATTAAATAACTTAAATATATATAAAATAAGTTTATAATGATAAAGAACATATGTATTATATTCATTTATACTCCATCCGTTTCAAAATAACAGTCGATTTAGGAGTTTTGGTTTGTTTCAAATTATCTGTCATTTTATATTACCAATGAAGTATTAATTATTACTTTTTTAATTTTATCCTTATTTATTATTATATTTAATGTATTAATTGACTTTAATAAGTGTAATTTTAGTCAAATATAATTATTTTTTACTACAATTGAGACTACTTAATAGTTTCCTTAATCTTTAAGCCATTACCTTAAACATTAAAGAAAAAGATAAAGAAGGAGTATTAAAAATGATTAAAACAATATTATTTTGAAGTCAAAACTTCAAAAACAAAATTAATGCTAAAATGATGTTGTTTTAGTAAAAAAAAAAATAAGTAAGAAGAAAAAAAGCAAATCGCTTGAACCAGTCCGATTTATTGATTTTGTCCATTTTTTGCATGGTTGATTTTTAAAGATCAACTGAATTGGTCATAAGACTAATTCTCAATTTTTCTGGTCTGGTCCATTCCATTTTTTCAACATTGATAATTATTGATGTTTACACTACATTGGCCAAAAGAAAATTTTATATTTAAAGTTTAAACTACACATTGACTAAGACTAACATTAAATATTACCCATTTACCCATTAATTCGGGGCGATCCCTGTTTTCTTTCTCACAACGAAAACCAACTGGTTGGAAGGGGCCTACTCTCTTGTAACTATGTGCATGCATGAGTGAATGAGTGTAGAGAAACGTGTCAATCAAGTGACTCAACAGTTAGGAGCAGTACTTGCTTGGATCCTAGCCCAACAACACCAGCAAGAGACCAATCCAGTGGTTCCCTCTCCCCGGCCCCCTGTATCAAGGGAGATAGACAAAAGTGTGGAATCATTTGGACCCAAAAAACCCGAAGATGCAAACCAATAGGATAATGATAGTATCATCTCCATTACAGAGGAGATATCATGGCCATTTAAGGTGGAAGAAAGGGTCGAAATACCAAGTTTTGATGGCACAATGAATGCGGAACAACTAGACTCATGGTAGACCAATTGGAAACTTACTTCATTTTGTATGGGTTCCATAGCAAGGAGAAATTTGCTTTTGCTTGGTTGAAATTGACTAACCATGCCTCAACTTGGTGGAATGCCCACCTAAAGACCAATCCTCGCCGAGAGGTTTCCTGGCTAGAGTTCACTCGATTACTTTGGTAGAAATTCTACCCAATGGGCTATTTATAAGACCGGTGGACAAGGTGGCACAATCTGAGGCAGAGGCTCGACCAGACAGCTCAAGACTATGCAACGGAATTCAAGAGGTTAGCCATGGTACTAAAGGTGGATCTCAACAGTGAAGACACCTTCACAAAGTTTGTGGCATGACTCCCTCGACAAACACAAGGCAAAATGAAGTTGTACAAGCTCCCAAGCTGGTTGAATTGCACTAACCATTGAACAAAAAAACAAAGCATCCATTTCCCGAGAGGAGAAGAAGAAGGGTGATGGCCGACAACCCAAAAAGAACACTACAAGTAACTCATTCTTTGAACAATGACAAATACTGTGAGCATTGTCATATAACAGGACATGTAAAGGATAGATGTTGGAAGCTCCATCTTGAGTTGTTTTCGGCAAAATGGAAGAAAGAAGGGAATGAAGGCATATGATGATTGCTGCCACTACCATGGATAAAATAGAACTCGGCTCAATTGAGGAAGTGGACAAGAGTCTATCTTTAATGGCTATGCTGAAAGAGGTAGACTCCAGCCACTCTGCTCATCTTGATAAAAAAGAAGAATTTTTCACTATTCAAATCTAGGTGAAGCAAGACATCATAGGCGCAATCGTTGACACTGGAAGCCAAAAGAATTTAATTTTAGCCAGTCTAGTGTAAATGTTGGGATTAGAATCTACCCTACACCCAAAGCCATATCCATTAGGATGGATTCAAAGGGATGTAGCGTTAAAGATTGATTCGCATTGCACTTTTAAATTTTCGATTACTAGTAATTACATTGATGTAATAACTAGTGAGGTAGTCCAACTTGACATATGCCAGGTTATATCCGTGAGTCTATTTCTATGGGACAGGGATGCTGTGTACCATCGAAGAGCATAAACATATGAGCTAGTGAAGGATGGCCAGAAATTTGTAGTGAAAAAACAAGATATGCCAGAAGATTGAACTCATTACAGCTTGTCCGACGCATGGTTAATGCATGCAAGAAGTGTGTACTTCTAATGGTGAGACAAATGACAACTGAGGATGCTGCCAAAGGAGTTCTAGCAATTAATCCGGACATAGAGGCATTACTGGGTAAATATGAGAAATTATTTTCAAAATTCCATGGTCTGCCACCTTAATGGCTAGTGGAACATGAAATTCAACTTAGCTATGTACAAAAATTCAACTATGGAGAATGATGAAATAAAGAAGTAGGTAACCAAATTACTAAATTATTGCATCATTAAACCTAATTGCTCTCCTTGTGGTGCACCAGTGGTGTTGGTTCTTAAGAAAGATGGGGGATGGCGTATGTGTATTACTTATCGGGACTTCAACAAAATCACCATTAAGAACAGGTATTAGATCAATTAAAACATACTATGGTGTTCACCAAACTTGATTTAAAATTCGAGTATCACCAAGTGCGTATTCTTGAGGAAGACACTTGGAAAACTGATTTCAAAACCTGGCAAGGTTTGTATGAATGGTTAGTAATGACATTTGGCCTATGTAATGCCCCAACCACATTTATAAGGTTGATGAATGATAATTGTCTATTTAAATGTTATACTTATCTATAGTTAATCATGGAAGAACACCGTAGTCATGTACAACATGTGTTTAACACTCTGGAAGAAAATCAACTAAAGCTCAACAAGAAAAAATGTGAATTTGGTCAACCATCTCTAATTTACCTCGGGTTCATAGTTAGGAATGATGAGTTAAAAGTTGATCCTGCAAAGGTATATGTAATTCAAGAATGGCCTAGGCCACAAATAGTGATAGAAATTCATAGTTTCATGGGTGTTTGCCAATATTTGAGAAAATCTATTTGTCATTTCTCTATTTTAGCTTCACTTTTCCATTCATTAACTAAAACAGAATGTCAGTTTACTTGAGGCAAGAAGCATGAAGACGCATTCATCCATCTTAAAAGAAAAATTAGTGAAGCACCCGTTCTAGTACTGCCTAACTTACAGAAACCTTTTGAATTTGAAGTAGATGCCTCCAGGTATGCCATGAGGGCCATTTTCATGCAAGAAGGAAAGTTGATGGCTTATCATTTAGAACTCTTACAAGGAGCAACCAAAAATTACCCCACTTATGACAAGAGGTTTTTGCCTTGCACCAAGCAGTTAAGCATTGAAGGGCCTATTTGTTGGGGAAGCAAACAATAGTACACATCGATCATCAGCCATTATAGTATTTACAAACATAATCCAAATTGCAATAGTCCTGACACATGAAATGGATGACATACTTGCAACAATTCAATCTCATAATTAAGTACAAAAAAAGGGTACAAAATAAACTGGCTGATATGCTTTCTTGACCCCCTGCTGCACCCTTGTGTCTTTCTAGTTTTATGTAAGTGCAACCAGTATTACATGAAGAATTCCAAGGATTGTATGAATGTGATCCAGACTTTATTCTTCACGTAACAACCATAAAGAAAAATGACCCAATGACTTTCCTTATCAAGAATGAACTGCTATATAAAGGAGCTCTACTGTTCATTTTACAAGCGGCAGATCGAGTCCTCTATATGCTAGAACCTTACACTTCAGGAATCTCAAAGCACTTCAGGGTAATTAAGACCATCCAAAATTTGTTGCGGTATATATACTGGCCAAGTATCCAATGTGATGTAGCCCGATATGTGAAATGATGTGTCATGTGTAGCTCCTCGAAACCATCCAACAGGAAGCTGGGTCTGTATTTGCCTCTTCCCACTCCAACAAGATCATGGGAATCCATATCTATGGATTTCTTAGTGGGATAATTGCCTATTTGTAGTGGTTGACCAATTCTCTAAAATGGTAGTTTTCATCCCTTGTAAAAGCATATAATTGGAGAAGCGACTAAATTATTTTTTGAGCAGGTGTGCAAGTCTTTTGGGTTGCTTAGCTCGATTATCTCAGACAGAGATGACAGCTTTCTAAGTCATTTATGGTGTTCATTATGGGCAAAAGTGGACACCAAACTACAGCGTAGCATGGAGTTTCACCTTCAGACCAAAGGAAGACCGAGGTTGTTAACCGAACTATGGTGCACATGCTCAAAGGGTATAATGCTAAGTATCCAAGGACTTGGGAAGAGAGTCTCCCCTATCTACAATTTTTCATTAATTGAATACTGCATAATTCGACAACCAAGTCTCCCTTTGAAGTTTGCCTTGGCTATCAACTCCAAAGTCCTTTGGATTTGGAGTTTATTGCCGAGTCTGGAAAAACAGAGACCAACAAAGGCCTTCGAGTTCAAAAGTTCATTGACAGAATCAGGATGGTACATCATATTGTGGAACAACAGCTGAAGCAAATTTAACAAAAATATAATTTACGCCATGACCAACATTGTCAGCCTAGTGATTTTCAGAAAAGGTGATTTTATATGGCTATAGCTGGGAAAAGACCGAATACAAGGAGAAGGAAAGAAACTTAAGCCTCTCCGTTATAGGTCGTTTAAGATCCTATGCCGAGTTGGTGACAATGCTTATCAGTTAGATCTCCTAGCATATATGTAGATACATTCTGTTTTCAATATTGATAAACTCAAGTTATTTGAGCCTTTAATGCTAGACAGAGAACCTCAGGAATGCTTGCTTAGAGTTGATGATTTGGCGTATGAAAAAGAGATACCTCTACCAGAGGATACCATTGTTGAACGACGAACCACTGCTACTAGGTGTGGAGTCATTGAATCATTCTGGATTAGATTACAGGGACAATCTCCAAAGAAAGCTAAATGGTTTCTCAAAGATGAGGTGCAATCATGCTTTCCTCACTTACAGCTTTATGACTGAACAAGAGCTGGTCCTACTCAACAGCAGGGGAGCCTTGATCTGGGACGATCCCCATTTTCTTTCTCACAATGAAAACCAACTTATTGGAAGGTGCCTACTCTCTCATAACTATATGCATACATGAGTGAAGGAGTGTAGAGAAACGTGTCAACTAAGTGACCTACAACGTGGAGAGTGATACTACGGTGCCACGTTGTGGAGAAGGGAAAAACCACTTGTTGTGGAAACTGCCTAACGATTGCCTGTATTCAAGATTCTATAAAAAGGGGCAACTGGGTAATAGAGAGAGATAGAGAGGAGAGAGACATTTGTGTAATTAAAAGGCATTTTTAATGAAAAAAGTGTAACCCTCAAATTTCCATTCTCATTAATTATTGTTTATTGGTTATTGTGTTCATACGTTTCTTATATGTAAGTAACCATTTCTGGACAGTGGCGATACTGCTCATTCTTATTCAGATTAGGGGTGAGCAATTGTATTGGTTAAACTGCCAACCCACCCAAACCAAACCAAATTGAGAGGAAAAATAATCAAACCAAACATTGAGTGGTTTGGTTCGGTTGAACACTGCCATAACCGAACCATACACGGTTCGGTTAACGATTTTGAATTTTTAAAATTGCGGTTAACTGAACCGAACTGTTTATACTTAATTAATTTTATATATATTTAATTATATATAATATATAATTTAAAATATATAAAATATGGTTATATAATATTATAATTTATAATATATATATATATATATATAATATAATAATAATAATAAATATATTAATGATTACATTTAAATAACATTCCAAAAACAAACTAATGGAACCGTTAAATAACGGTTTGATTCAGTTCGGTTTTCACACCAAATTTTCAAAAACTTGAACCAAACCAAACATTTTAAGTTTGGCCGGTTTGGTGGTCAGTGTGCACACCCCTAATTCAGATCACCTATTTAAGGAAGAATAAATATAAATAAGTTAAAAATATTTCTCCTTTTTTTTTTTTCAATTCTCTATGCTCTCATAATTGGTATTTGCTAAGCTACATTCGCATGTATCGGTACATCCATATGCTTTTTTATTTTTTTATAATTTTTATTTTAAGAAAAGAATCAAAAGAATTTAAGAAAAAAAAATTCAAAAACAAGTTAAAAAATAATTAAAACACAATACTTAAAAAAACTCAAAAAAATGAAAAATTCAAAAAAAATATAAATAAGCTTTAAAAATACAAATGAAATATATTAATTCAAAAAATATATAAATGCTCATTTGTTTAAACCGATTTTTTTAACTGGCAACCTTCCTAGTAAATTTTATCCATTTTAAATTATTTTGATTTTTTGTGAAATATATTAACTCTTTTTTTAGAAAATTCTCCTTAAATATTTTTAGAACCACCAGGTTATTGAATTTGGAAGAAAACATAGTATTAGATATATAGGATTTCAATAGTAATTTTATCATTTTCGTTAAGTGGAGCTAGGCTTAAATGCTTTATCATTAAAGCTCTCTTATTAATATCTTTGATATACTTTTTTGACCAAGTCTATTTAAATTACAATAGGCAAAAATCTTAGCTAGTATATAAAAAAAAACTAGAGCCACACGTTTGATTCAATTGCTCTAGACTATTCTGGCATTTCATTTTCACTTCCTTCCAGTATTTTTCTCGATATTCCTCTTCATCTCACAAACACCTTCTCTCAGTAGAAAAAATGGTTTCGTCTCTCTCTCGGCCACTTCCCCCTCATCTTCGTGTTACCCAGTATCAGCGTCTTGGCTCAGCTTTCTCCACTGCCTTGTCTCATTGTTTCTTCTCATTTCTTTATCAGCTCAAGGTAAGTGTTACTTCCCTGTTGCCATGAACTCTCTTGGCACTCTTTTGCTTCAGTTGTATTTCTATGATGGGTTTCACATGATAAACTCAGAAATGGACAAAAAGATTAATTTTCTTCTTCCTTATGTCTTTCTTAGAAATTGTGGGTTGATCAAATTGTTTTTAACAGTGACCCATGTTTTTTTTCTAATGTTTAATTTATGAGTTGACAGTACATTGACTTAGACGCCTAGATGAATTCCTTTTATGAAACTTACATCATTTTGCAAATTTTCATGATAAAGTTATTAAAGTTTCAAGAAAAAAAAGAAATAAATAATTAATAAATAATAATAAATAAAAATTTTGGATGGCTATAGTTTGCAAGACCTTAACAGGATGTACAATAGTATGTGTTATACTTGGGCTTGCCTTATATGATTAGGCAGTTGATTTTATTATAAGATATAAGCTGCTAATCAGTGGTCATATTTTGAAATCTTCATAATTGTAGTTGGTCTTTGTTCCAAAAGTTAATGAATATATTTAAAGGAATTATTTCCTATTGCATATTACCTTTGAGCATGGGCAAACAGGGTGATAAAAGAAAGACGTGAGATTATTATTCTTGAAAAGGGATGAAGTTAAATTATTATGTCAAGGATTTTAGAGAAATTTGAAGATTTCACATGATAACATTGATTGAAAATTTAAGTATTTCTTGGTGGATTAAAGGACTGTGATAAAGGGAAACTTTTAGGTAGTAGAGTTTTAGTAAAGATATGAATCTTGGTTCAAGAAAGTTTTAAATTTTGTTTCAGTGGTCTTGACCCCGAACTCTTAGATAGATTTGGACGATATTGAGATCCTTAGTAGACAATAATATGTATATTTAAGGTGAATTAATTATTCTTCCCACTAATGGTTAGATGTGGTTATTTAAAGGAAAATTATGAAAGGTAATTTGTTATTAGATAAAATGATTGTTCTACGAAGGTATGGGAATGGAAATGTTATGAAGTTTGTTTAGTATGAAGTATAAAATTTTTGGGAATTTATGGTATAAGTAATATAGGAATAAAGTTACTATAATAGTGCAAGAGATTTCGTTGACATTATATGAGTCTTGAGGAATTCTTGAGAATTATAAGTAATGGAACTTGTAGTAATAATATGTATTTGAGTTTAAGATCACGGCACTCATAAAGTGTTTGATAAAATGGCTCATAGAAATGGATTGACTCTAACTCTTGATTCAAGATAAGAAAATTTAAGATTTTTTAAGCATTGTCATGAGAAGAAGAAGATAAAGTCCAAAGGTGGCTGAAATAAAGTACTAGTTAAGATTAACACTATTATGAAAATATGAATAAAGGTTTTAGCAACCGATAGTGAAGAAGGAAGTGGTAATAAGCATAATGTCTAGAAACAAAAAGAATAAGCATGGAGCTATGTTTGATCGTATTGTGGGAGGTCTAAGTTTAGGAATATTGGAAATTTCTTAGTTGGTTAATTATAAAATAATTAATTAATTTTATAGTGGGATCCTTAATTTACGCATAAGCCATTCGTATAGGAACAACTTTTATGGGCATGCAAGCGAAGTATAAAGATTTTATAATAGATGTTCCTCAGCTTCTTGTTTCTAAAAGATGAAAGTCAACATTGGTTAGCGGTATGGTGTGCTAGTTTAGAAAGCTAGCAAGGTGAGTGGGATTCTTCTACCTTTGAATACATGTGTTTTCCTCTGTAGCGATATTTATTTCAACTATGACAATTATCTATGCTCCTCATTATCTATGCTCTATAATATCTGAAAGTAGTATTGAGATAAACCTTTTATCATACTGGTTTACAAGGAGATGAATGAGATATTTTCAATTTGAAATTATCTTTTCTGTATATTTTAAATTTACAATGCATGAGCTACTTTTCAGGATTTATGTATACTTCTGAGTTATATTGAACGTACTAAACTTTGAATGGTTCTGATTGCTCATGCATATTTTACAGTGTTAAGTCCTTATTTTTACATGGCTACCAAAATCTCATTCTTATATAGAAGTTTACTAGTATTCTGATATGAACATATTGTGTTTATTTTTCATGGATAGTTTTACAAAGGTGATTGAATTTATGTGATGTATGAAAATTATTTTTGGATGAATCATTTAACTACTTCCATAGAGAAACCTTAAGTGTACCTAGCTTATCTGTATGTCCATGGACTATGTTATGGAATATAAGCATCCGCGAGCTTGACGCCGGATTGGAATATCTGTTATCTGATATCTGTATTTGACAGGGAGCTCTGCTCCGAAATGAATATCTGTTATATGTGAATTTATATCTGTTAGAGTTTCTCATGTGAAGGGGTAATGGATTCATCATTCTGGATTGTTTTTTTTCACAACTATTTTTTTTATGTTAAAGTCTGACTTGTTTAATAATCATAATGTGGTTTCTGTTTTGATAAAAACATGGTATTAATGTGATCTTAACTCCTTCGTTTGAAATGCAACACACTTTCACACATGTTTACTTATAATGAATATCTCTAAGCATGTATTATCTTTATTTTCAAACTTGTATCATCGGGTATATGTTTTCTATCTCATTGAATTTATGACTCACACCTCTATTATTTTTTTCTAGTTTATATTGCAGGCATTCCTAGAAAGCAAATGGAGCAATAACGAGGATCCTGGACAGTTAGATTAGATTGTGCATGGTCTTATGTTGATAACATGTTTTACATATTGTCGTGTGTTGTGTCTTTGTTAAGACATTTATGCATGTAAAAACTTGTAGGATGCCATCTTATCAGTAATTTCCTACACTTAACCATTAGTGCATGGCCATGTGCTCAGAATTGAGACGTGACAAAAACATTCAAGTATACTAATACATTCAGACATAATTTAGAAAACTACCTCCCAATTTTACCACTAATTGTTAAAGGCCAAGCTTTGCATTACGTAATCATCTGAAATCCTATAATATTAATTATGCATGCTTCTATATATGGGATTAATTATGGGGATGAGCAACTTTTTTTAATTTATTGTAAACTGCATGAGAAAACGAGCTTAAGCATTTGATTAGCTCATTTAATTGAAAGGAAACAGAGTCAGTTTTAACACGTGGATTTTGAATAAATTAATGTTGCCAAAGATAGAGTACACGACAAGCATGGATGCCATAATAGGTTTTCCTTGGGATAATGAGAAAAACATGTTTGTTAAAGATAATAAGATTATTTCACATGTAATTTTTCAGGTAATTGTTATATTATTTATGAGTAATAATATTTTATGAGTAATTTTTTATTTTTTATTTTTTATTTTAAAAAAAATTAAAAGAATTTAGAAAAGAATAAAAAGAATTTTTTTAATTTATTTTTGAATACTTGTTTTGTGATTTTATTTTTTATTTTTTTAAAATTTTAAATTGTTTCTTAAAGTAAATTATAAACAAAATAAAAAATTACTTGAAATATGATTGCTCATAAGTAGCCAATCACATCTTTTCATTTGTCTGGGTTTGAGTAAAAGATCCTAAATTCAATCATTTTCTTGTATAAAAAAATTGTATCTTTTCACTCTCCTTTTGTTCCAAAAGGAGTTTCTTAAATATTAAGTACAATTAATTAAATTGTAATACTTTTAAAATATTAACTTTAAAATAATATTTTATTAACATTTCAATTTTTTTTTCTTAATATTTTTTCTCCCTTTTGTCACCAATGAACATTGTTTCAATTCATCATACAATTTGTGGTTCAGTAATAATGAAATTGGAGTCAAATTAATAAAGAAAAAACATTGTTTCAATTTGTCTTCGAAGGTCGAAGTTAAACAGAATTTTAGCCATGGACGGCGTCTAACGGTCGTCGGAGATTGATGTCCGCCCGTCCTACTACGTCACTACGTCAGCGAACTCCACGAATCCTGTCCTGTCCCTGCTACCTTGAAGCCGCGTTAAAGCGGGTCCCAAAGATCGTTTGTCCCAGCACAGATACCTTGGCCTTCTAATCCTTGACTACGGGTTACAAATTCAAAATTATATTACAAATAGAACTTGTAGTTGTAGGTATAACTCTTCGTTAAATGCGGCCCTTTAGAGCTAATAACTAAATTATAAAGCTTAGCTGCAGAACTTCCATGGTATATTTTTTTAAACTAATAAATCATTTTATTCCTTCCTTTTCAAAGATTCTGAATTATAAAAAATCACAGCACAACACCTTGAGGGGACAGCTGGATTTTAAGATTATGATTTTTATGGCCGTATTGGAGTAGCAGTGAGTTTTCGAAGTTTCATATGCTTTTCTCCTTGTGGGGTCCTCATTTTTCCTCTGTAATTGACAGCCTCATCAACAGCCTGGAAAAGGGTGTTTGCAGCCACGCTATAATGCTCAACTTGATGGGCTTTTAGCAATGGGATTCATGTAATCTCAACTGGATCTTTCTCTCTCTGTTTCAGACCTGTTCACTTGCAGCAGAATATACACATTTTGCTTCTTCCATGAGGTAAGCTCACCGAGAGAACTCCTATTTTCAGTCTATACAAGCCAGAAAACACTAGCAAAATAGATTTGACTCTGTAACTGTAGCTGAGCAAAGTTTGTGTTTTTGTATTGTCTAGTGACGTTAAGGTCACTGTATTTTGTCGCTTACTTGTAACAAAAACGTCTGCTTCTGGGCATTGAATTGATTAGATCCGGTGTTGCTGCAGGTTGTGCGGCTGGGCTATCAGCTGTTTGTGAATAGGATTTGCAGCGTTTTGCTCATTTGACGTAATTTGAGGTTATCTGGGTTGGCTCTACCCATCTGTTTTGGTGATTCGGGTATCCCGCAGCCCGTTTATGGACTGGCGATGACCCGGGCAATTACGATGGTGAAGGTGAAACTTGTGAAGTGGGTTCCCTTTGTGTTGGTTGTATTTCTGTTTTTGGTCGATGGGTCATTTGCCTTATTCGCCCCTACTGATAATTATCTGATTGCTTGTGGTTCTTCCCAAAACATTACCTTCCAAGGTCGCACTTATGTTCCTGATTCACAGCACTCTTCACTAGTACTGAAAACAGGGTATTCCGTTGTTGCTAGTTCTAATTCTAGTGTCCCATTTCCAATTTACCAATCAACTCGGATTTTCACCGAGAAAGCTTCTTATAAATTTGAAATTGAGCAAGAAGGTTGGCACTGGGTCCGGCTGTATTTCTTCCCTGTTCCAAACTCTGGCCATAACTTGACTTCTGCTTCTTTAACAGTGGTTACTGATGACTTTGTTCTCTTGAGCAACTTCACCTTTAAGAGCTTCAATGGCTCTTATATGTCCAAGGAGTATGCAATCAATGTTACATCTGATACCTTGACTCTCACCTTCATTCCTTCAAATGGTTCAGTAGTGTTTGTCAATGCTATTGAAGTTGTGTCAGTGCCGAATGAGTTGTTTGTTGATCAGGCATTGGCTCTAAACCCATCAGCCCCATTCAGTGGCCTTTCTGAACTTGCCTTTGAAACTGTTTACCGGTTGAATATGGGGGGTCCTTTGCTTACTGCCCAAAATGATACCCTCGGAAGGACTTGGGTGAATGATCTGAAATACCTCCATGTGAATAGCTCTGTCCTTAATGTTTCAGTCAGCCCTGCAAGCATTAATTATCCAGCAACTGTTACACCTGAGACGGCCCCAAATTGGGTTTATGCCACTGCTGAAACGATGGGTGATGCAAATGTGGCCCAAATGAATTTCAACATTACTTGGGTTTTCCCTGTGGATCCAAACTTCTCCTATTTTATTCGGGTGCACTTTTGTGATATTATGAGCAAATCGCTCAACACTTTAGTGTTCAACCTATACATAAATTCTAACATAGCTCTTGGAAGTCTTGACCTCTCATCCATCACTGGTGATTTGGCTGTGCCTTACTACAAGGACTTTGTTTCCAATTCCTCAGCAGATTCAAACACTTTGACTGTAAGCGTTGGTCCAGATACAATGGCAGATACCTATAATGCCACCATGAATGGTCTGGAGATAATGAAAATCAGTAATGCATTAAAGAGCTTGGATGGGCTTTCTTCAGTTGAGACTCTCCTTCCTAGTTTACCTTCTAAGAAGAATAAGATAGGAATAATAGTTGGTTCTGTTCTTGGGGCTCTAGCTGCCATAGTATTACTTGGTTTGTGTTACTGCTGCTTGGTCAGACGCAAATCAAAGTCTACTGAACAAGGTCATTCTTGGCTGCCTTTACCCTTATATGGAAACTCTCAGACCATGACAAAAATGTCAACTACTTCCCAGAAGAGTGGAACTGCAAGCTGCATTTCTTTAGCTTCATCGAATCTTGGACGGTTCTTCTCTTTCCAAGAAATCCTTGATGCAACCAACAAGTTTGATGAGAAGCTGCTTCTTGGTGTTGGTGGTTTTGGTAGAGTTTATAAGGGAACACTTGAAGATGGCACCAATGTAGCTGTTAAAAGGGGCAACCCTAGATCTGAACAAGGTCTTGCTGAATTCCGAACTGAAATTGAAATGTTATCCAAGCTTCGTCATCGTCATCTTGTGTCTCTTATTGGCTATTGTGATGAAAGGTCAGAAATGATTCTTGTCTATGAATACATGGCTAATGGTCCTCTCAGAAGCCATTTGTATGGAACAGACTTGCCACCTTTATCATGGACGCAGCGGCTTGAAATTTGCATTGGAGCAGCAAGGGGCCTCCATTATCTTCACACTGGTGCAGCTCAAAGCATAATTCACAGAGATGTGAAGACAACAAACATCCTCTTAGATGAGAACTTTGTTGCTAAAGTTGCTGATTTTGGCCTCTCAAAAACTGGTCCTGCCCTTGATCAGACCCACGTGAGCACTGCTGTTAAAGGTAGTTTCGGTTATCTTGATCCTGAATACTTCAGAAGGCAACAGCTCACAGAGAAATCGGATGTGTATTCATTTGGAGTTGTTCTAATGGAAGTGTTATGCACAAGACCAGCTTTGAACCCTGTCCTTCCAAGGGAGCAGGTTAATATAGCTGAGTGGGCAATGACCTGGCAGAAAAAGGGCATGCTTGATCAAATCATGGATCAAAATCTGGTGGGGAAGGTGAATCCTGCTTCTCTTAAGAAGTTTGGGGAGACAGCTGAGAAGTGCTTGGCTGAACATGGTGTGGACAGGCCATCCATGGGAGATGTCTTGTGGAATCTAGAATATGCTTTGCAGCTTCAAGAGACCTCATCAGCGCTCATGGAACCTGAAGACAACAGTACAAACCACATCACCGGAATTCAGTTGACTCCACTTGAGCCTTTTGATAACAGTGTGAGTATGATTGATGGGGGCAACTCTGGAACAGATGATGATGCAGAAGATGCTGCAACAAGTGCGGTGTTCTCACAATTGGTAAATCCTCGTGGAAGATGAAGTCTTCTATGTATCCATGATTTCAGCCACGGGCCATCAAGTACGGTGGCCTTTCTGGCATTGGGACTAGTTGAAAAGTTCTGATTGATGAATGGAGGTTTATTCTCATCTTGCTGTTCTGTTTTTTTTAATCCATTTTTTTGCTCATTAGCAATTCACTGTAATATAGTCAAGTGATGGGTGCCAATGAGCCCATTAGAAATTGATGTAAGGTACCATTAAGATTCTGTTGTTCTTTACATAAATCAAATAGGAGTTCAGCTCCCCTCATTGTTTTTACATGTTACAATATATGGACCTTGTAAGTTTTTTCTTCAGAAAATGAATACAGAAAGTAAGGAACTGCTTCTGAGTTCTGATTTTGGCACAGAGTTGAATTGCTTTCCATTACCCCTTTCCTATTATATTTGAGAGCCTGTTCTACTTACACATAGTTGCAAGTTTCCTATTTAAAATTTTCAAGACTTGTGTATGAAATTTCTGTGTAATGAATATGGTACTTCTCAGACCATAAAAAAAAAAGGGCACTTCAAGAAAAATATCAAAGTAATTAATTGAAAATGTGTTATATAACTTTTGAGAATAATACAATATATGAAATGTATATTTGTCTGAAAGAGATCGTATAAATTCTCCTTCATTGATGCTGAAGCAAAGAAAATAGATTATATAAACATAGACATGGTTTTCAAATTACCTTCATCAGTACATCTGTTTTCCTAAATTCCTGAGAACCCAATATTTATTAAAATCTTTCTGCCAGTCTTGGATTTGTAGGTTGTCGGTTGTCTTTGGATTGCGGAGTTTTTCACCTCAGTCTTATTTCTTGTGCCGATGTTTCTCTTCGATACATAGTGTTTTTGATATTGCATATAATGCTTAGGTGGGCTTCTGTCTGAGTAGTATTTCTTTTAGAGCAATGCGGAGTAAATGTAACATGAATTTGATCTTCTGTGTGAGATAACAAATGCCATATAATTGCTTTATTTATCGTTTATCAAACATTTGAGAGAGTTAAACAATATGTTACACCTTTTACTCAAAACAGGAAATCCTAGTACAGGACACTTTTGACTTTGGCCACGAGTACAGAATACAATTATTTTCGTAAAATTATAAAATTTAATTGTTGTAGGAGCACAATGGTGGTTTCGAAATTTATCTTCTGCAAACTATACCATTCCCACTGTTGGCACCACCAGTGCAGTCTAGCATACCATATTCCGTCACAGAGTCTTTTTCTGAAGCTTCAGCAGGAGAGAATATGCAAACACCACAATCTGCAGAAAGAAGTGATGTGGTTCTGTACTTGTCCTCCCCTCCAACTACCGGCATTGCCACTCCTGGCTTCGCTGGGTTTTGAAAATCTGGCTGATAAGTCCTGCCAAGAACTCCTTCAACTTTGGAGGATAGACCATAGAATTTGAACTGCACCTCCAAGTGAGCAAAACAATCATCATCAGGGATCTGATAGTTATGGATTCTACTGTCTTCCTTGGTGACAGGCACCACATTGACAGATATCTCAGCAACTTCTGGAAGAGTAACCATAACACTGTTCTTGCTTGAAGTTCTCTCTACTCTAACTTGATCTTCTGGGGATTGCCATGCAGAGAGTTGACCTTTGGGGATGACAAGTTCCTCTCCATTGTAAGAGAGCTTCAAATGGTCAATTTCATCATCCCAAATGGCTGCTGGGGTGGCCTCAATAGAAAACTTCTTTGATTCAAAAAGGATTCCCAGTGCTTGAATCCAAGTATAATCCCTGGGTCGGCCTGCAGGCCTGAGACCAATGAAACGGGCATTGATTTGAAGGTTGACTTCACATACTAAGCTGAAATGCTCATTGCTCCTTCCATGGAAGTAAAATACAATGCCATCTGCACCAACAAAGCGTGGGTCCAAGCATGCAGATCCACGGCCATTGCAATTTGGTTTGCGATCTGTTTCAAATATGGAATGAATATCAGTTATAGTTCCATAATATGGTGGAAAGAAAATGGCCAAAAGAATGTGGGAAATAAAGAATTCTGATTTATATTCTGCAGTACTGAAGTCATGTTAATTGAACAAAGAATGATCATACTTTTGCATTGAGTCTGGCATATTGGAGAATCACAGTCAAGATAGCAGACTTTGGCTTTTGGGTCAGTTGGTGATGCTGATGGGCACTGAGCTGGGCATGGTATTTTCTTGAGAAAGCATGGGCTGCTGCGGCTGCTGCATGTCTTAAAGTCTGCACTAATCTGCACCACAAAGGATGCAAATAATAGCAGGACGAATATTAAGCCTCTGCCGCTAAAGATACCCATGACTTTCCTCTGTGAGATGCAGGAAAGATTAGTGTGACCTCATATATATGCTCTCTTTGGCTTCAAAACTCAGCAAGTGGTCATTTTTCTACTATTTTTGCAGGTTTACTCATTCTTAGGTTATCATTTATATTCAATACCTCAATTTTATGTCTGTCGGTGGGATGGATTTCTTGAATGCTTTATGGTATCTTTTAACTTGGTCAATGCTATAACTTGCATTTGAATAGAACAAATAACAGTTGACGTAGTGCCTTCCAGTGGTACAAAAGGCTTCACGAGCAGCTTATATTGAGAGAGGGCTGGTTGACTTCCCGCAAAGTTAGTTCTGCCATAAGAGATGGAGGCAACTTGTGAAGATGCCAAGGCCTGTTGGGGATTTAATATAACGATTTCGAAAAGTGGAGAACTACATTAAAAAATGATCACCCCATATGCATTGCTTGTGTACCTTGCTGCCACACAGAAGCAATGGATTTCTCTTTGATTTTAGACTTTATGAAACTAAATCTGTGTTTGTATCACGTGGACCACGCATGTCATGTGTCCAAGCTCTCGCAGAGCATGTGCAGTTTAAGCCCTCAATTTTGGATATCGTATATTTGGGAACAAAAGGTGTCCAACTTCTGCAGATCTCTCTTAGGCTCAATATTGCTCTTCAGACATTTTTTGTAACCGTGGTGTGGAAAAAAGGTTTCACTGAAATGACAAATGTTGATTTGATAGAGAGTTTGACTTTTTAAAAGTTCGAATTATTCATCATTACTTGCATTTTGAGATTCCGCTTTAATAACTCATTAGGTGAATTATAAATTAAAAAATTTAAGTTGAGAATCCCGAGGAACTAATGATGAAAAAGTTGAATTTGAGCTCTCTGAAGAATCATGCAATAACCAATTGAGGGAAATGGATCCCGTGCAGTCACTGCACGGGATCCATTGCAGTTTAAGGAATGTATGTGCGCAAGGGTACTATTGCTACAGTGCTCCTACCCACATCCAAGAATAGTACAGTGACTGGACTGCACTGGATCCGGGTCCCCAATTGAGTGCATGGCTCTGCGCAATTTAGATGCTGTTGTCATTCTTTACGCTTGC
>JASKGM010000005.1:11683197-11694953 GCA_034509205.1 Ceratonia siliqua
AAGATGGAATGAAACCCTTTAACTCTGCTTGTTTAAAAAGTGAAATAACAGTGCGATGATGATTCATCTTTGCAATTGATCCTAAAATCTTATTAATTTCCACAATGGACGGTGGGGGACGCATACCGATAGAGCGATGGAATGAAGCTACAGCATGGTCAATGTTATCGAATCCAGAAACTTTATTGGCACTGGGGCGTTGGGAATGAAGAAAGAACCTCAGATTGAGAGAAGGTGAAAGAAAGAGAGGAAATTTGGGGAAGGCATACCTTGAAGCTGTAGAAAACATCTTCAGGTGGATCAGAATCGGCAATTCAAAAGAGCGTTGATCTTAAGAACCACTCTTAGTCCAATCGTAGAAATAGAGAGTTCTTGTTTGACGGATTTTACAGAGAAATTTGCGGGATTGAGGATTGATGTACAGAACACCACCTTAGCTTGATTGTGTTCTCCCGTTAAAAAAAAAAAAAAAAGAAGGTGTAATGCAATTTGGGAAAAGGAACAACAAAAAAAAGTAATTAAGCCTAATTTTTTTTAAATTGAAAAATTTATTAAAAAAAAAAGTAGAAGTTAACATAAAAAATAAGAAACTAAAATTTAAACTTTTGATAATATATTTAATTATTATTTTATATTTTTGTGTGATTTTACTTTGAGGATCACTTTTCCATTTAAGAAATAATATAATAACATTTAATTTTTTCTTGTATTTTTATATATAAGAATTTAAAATATAATTTTATTCAAATAATTTTATATATCATATTTAAAATAATAACTCATAATATTTTGTTGTATTTATTATTGATAAGAAAAATGTATTATACTTATTTTTTATAATTTACGATACCTTTTATAAAATTTTGAATATTATTTTTTTACATTTTTTTATATATTATCATTATAATTATTTTATAATATATTAATAATTAACAGTAAATATAAAAAAAATATTAAAAAAAAATGTTCCAATATCATTACTCAAGAATATGTGAGGAAGAGAGCGAATCTATTTGAACTATGAGGAAGAGAACGAATCTATTTGAACTAACAACTCAAAAATGCTTCTTTACTTAGGCTAAAATCAAAGGATATCTTGTTTGCCCATTTCAAATTTATATCTTTCGATTAATTTGTTTGCTTTTTCATATTTTGCATTGATCTCACTTTTCTTTTCTTTTCTTTTTGCTTGAAGACATTAAATTCCCATCAATATGTCCACTAGGCTAGCATCTACTATGTGCAAACTTTAAAAGCACAACAAAGAAAAAAGAAGGTTTAGTAATAGGGCAATAGGCACTGTTTGATCAAACTATAAAATTTTAGAAATTCAATACTAAACTATTAGCTGAAAAAATTAAACAATTGAATATTTAAAAATATTCTCATTGTAAGTCCTAAATATGTATTAAAAAATTATTAATTGGTGTTTGCCAAATTTAGAAAATAGAATATATTCTTGTTAGCCGAAAGGATATACTATTTTTAATATTTTTAAAAAAATCTTTGCTACATCCTTTTCACTCTTTAGAATGATAATTTCATCAAGATAATTGCATTCTTACATACATGAGATGGGGAGCTACATTTTCGAGTCAACCTCAATAGAACTTACATAAAAGTATTTCTTATTGGAACTTGGGGGGTATTTGACTGAACTTGTATTTTTGAACAAGTATTTTAAATAAAAATATTAATTTAAAAAAATAAATATTTATTGTTTGAGTATAATTATGCAAAAAAAATTTTTTTAAATATAGATATATTATATTTGAATACAAAATTATAAAAATAATTTTATACTGATAAAATTATCAAAAAACATTTTAAAATAAAAAATTTTATTATAATTGTGAAGAGAAAAAAATCCATCTTCCCTATGCCCACCCCGTTACCATATCCCTCACCCTTACCACTATCTTCCCCGCTCCCACTGGCCTTCTAAAATGAAAATAGGTCTTCAGTGAGTTTGAAAGGTAAAACAAAGACAAATATCAATTTTGAATTTGAGAGAATGGTGGGATTCAACCAAAGTGCATATCACAAACTGAGAGGATGATGGCTGAATGATGAGAACAGTGGCGATCCAGCGTGGATTGCTATGGTTGAACAACAGGAACGATGTTTTGTGATGAAAAATATCCAAAAGACTCAAGGGAGATTTCTAAATTTGTACAGGGGTATTTTAGTCTAAAAATTACTCTCTCCCTTATATTAGGAAGTGCTTCTCCCATAAGCTCAAAAATCTAGCTTTCAAAATCAACATTCGCTTCTGCATTTTTTTTTTAAAAGCACTTTTGAGAGAAGCCCCAACCAAACAACCATTTTACCTAAAAGCACTTTCTTTAAAAAAAAAAAAAAGCAGAAAAGTTGCCAAACAGGCCCTTACTCTACTTTATTAGAAAATTTTTAAACAGATCCACTAAACCAAACACAGTAGGATCAAATACAAGAATTAGCAACAGAAAATGGGGGAAAATAAAAAAGAATCCTCCTCAAACTCAGTTGATGTAGTGAAAAATCTTGGGCCACCAGTCACCCCTCCAGACTCCTGTGGAGCAGCCGGAAAACACCAAGGACAATCTAGCAGATTCTGTAGCAAACAGCAAAATTGAGCAATGACTAGTTTTACATCAGAACAAACTAAGCTGATCCTGCAGCAACCTTCTTCCGAACAATTCTTTTTCTGCGTGCTTTAGGAGCTGAAGATTCTTTGTCAGCCACAGAGTCTAAATTCTCCTGTTTGATGCCCAGTAGCCCAAGCCCAGAAACAACTGCATTCTTTGATATGAACCATTTTGAAGATGGATTTTCTACATTCTCAGAAGACCTCTTGTAAACTTTCAAGAGATCATCTGACTGAGACAGTGGATCTGCCTCAACTCCAAGCCAAGCTCGCCGGGAGGTCTCTCCCAATTGAACATTCAACGCCCTGCATAAATTCCGCAATAAATGCTCAAATAATACCACATCTATATTCCACAATACCTTCTGTAACTACTTAAAACCATTGTTAACATTTGCTAAAAGGCAGTGGCATAAAGAATTCAATACGGGTGTATGAAAATGTCAGAAATGATACAAAACCATCGAAAAAATTTATACTACAAGTGGTTTCATCTTTAACAAAATGGGAGGCAACATAATGGGAAGATTATATATAATTGAGAAAATATTGTCCTAAATGCTAAGATTAAAAGAGAACAAGGGGAAAGCAATAGACAAGAATAAGTTACATGGGGTCGGGTAACGGTGTGATGAACAACTAGTTTAGTAGGAAAAGAAACAGACCTGAAGGCTGTGCTGAAGAATAATGCAACTCCAATAACATCAAAATGGCTAATCATTGCTCTATCAAATCCACATAACAGTTGATATCTCAGGTTAGCATAGATTCCAAGGAAAGCACCATAACCAAGCGCATTGCTGCTCACACTTGGGACTGTCACAGATAACCTGATGACAAGTCAATCATGACATATAAAATTAGTATTTTGCACTGATAATTCATATAAAAACAGACAGGATTCTACATTTTAGAAATTGGACGAATTGAATATAACAGAACACAAGGTGGGTTTCAGCTCTGCTTACCTTCCTTCCTTTTTACTAGCCAAAGTGTTTGACAATGCACCTTGTACAGCACCAGCACTTAATCCAACCATGCACAACGCAGCGGCCTTGAATAGGAAACATTGGATTCTCTTTTGCAAGTCAAACTCCCTAAGTGGATAGCTCTTTTCAAATATGTTGTTTGGAAGCTTCTGCAATGTATTTTGTAAATCAAACCGAAATGTGTTTCCATACGATCGACAAGGAGCAGGTGACCAAACAACTACTGCATTGCATGCAGCTACTGTGAGCACATTGATTAGTGCAAGATCCCACTCCTGCTTTATCCTAGAGTCAGATTAAAGTTAACAATTATTACTTCAGTTCATCAAATGAGATCATCAGACAAATCTTCAAACAGTATTAAAATAAACAACACACCTATCCTTCCGATTCTTAAACTCCCACCACACTGAGAAACCTATTGTAGCAGCCTCCTCTAATAGAAGCCTATATAGGAATGCAGGATCTGCAAGCAACCTGTGCAGTACAACATTATTACATGAGACAAAAGTATACTCAACTATAAACTACTGAAAAAAAGTTAAACAGATGAGTAAAAGAGATTAACTTTGATTTCATAAATTTGCAAGGAAAAAAGAAAAGAAAAAGAAGATAGTTTCTCTGTTGATTAGCACACCTACACAGGACTAAGACACACATACTGTTAGGTTTCCTATGAAAACATATGCAAGGGTCCTTCCTTGATCCATGTTGTGGTCAGTTATGGGTGAAAAATGCAACTAGCCTTGATACCAATTCTTAATTTCTTAGGGTTCACTACATAAATTGAAAACCAGAACTATTCAGGATCTGGTATTCTCTACTGCTATTCTTATAGCACTAATGCTGTGATTTCCTCTGCTAACCCTTTTACCAACATTCTTCCTTATTATTTCCACCCAACTCATCTTTGGCCTCCCTCTCTTCCTCTTGGATTCTACCCATTGAATTGTCACCACTTCACATTCAGGCATTTTGTATCTCTGTCTTATACACAAACAGTTAAAGCCAGCCAATTCTCCTTCCCCTTATCTTTAATTGAAGCTACTCCTACCTCAAACATACAATCTGTGTTTCTTATTCCATCCTATTTTCTACCCTCATACATTTACCTCAACATTCTCATTTCTATAAGTTTATTACTTTGGATATGTAATGTAATTCCTCAAATAGCCCAACAGGTAATCAAGCATTTCAAGGCAAAGTCAACAATGAAATTAAAGGGTTTTAATCATAAAGTTAATAATATATAAGAAGAGAACAAAGGATTCTTAAGAGAATTATAGTTTGTGGCTAAATGAAAAACAAGGGATTCGTTAGGTTATATATTTAGGCTAAAATACAGCAAATACCCTTCAATTTTAGGCCATGTGCAGAAAAACCCTGTTATGAAAATGGGCAATAGACCCCTTAAACTATTCATGTTGTGCTAATAGAATCTTTAATCAACATTCCATCTGAATTTATAACGGATTGTGCATGTGATAGTCATGTGCTCCTCTAAGTGGAGTGTTTTTATTTTTTTTCCTCTTTTCTCATTTTTTAATTGTGCAAAATAAGGTAAAAAAATGTATAATCCCCCGTCATCTTCCTCAGTCCTCACCTGCATAAATCCACACTTGCCAAACATATGAAGCTCTAGAGGAAGTCAAAATCAAGCTTGGCTCCCTCTCTCTGGTTTTCCTTTCTCATTCCTATCCTAAATCCCTAAAACTTCTTCAAATCCTACTTCTCTCCCCATGTCCGAACCCAGCAGGTGCTTTTCCCTTTTTAAACTTCAAGTTACCATTTACTTTAGGAGTAGCAAAATGCAGAGGACCAGAACCACAAGTTCAGCTTTCAATCCTCGTAACATTGTCATTCCAATTTATGAATTTCCAAACACCTGACTCGCTGTCCATCTTAACTCATTTTCATTGACTTACTCTCTCAAAGAATTCACTTTCCGGGCTAAATTGAATCAGATTGCGACAATCTTAGGCCTTAAACAGAAGGGTATGGACACACCCCAGAAACTGAGGAAGCATAGTATTCAAAAAATTTAATATCAATAATATCAAATGAAAAATGTGATTGAGAACATTAAACAAAATCAATATAAAAATTATTTAATTCACTTTTTAATATATATTAGCTGTATTTTCACTTTTGGGCAAAAGCCAGAAGTCCAGCATCTAACATTTGGTTTGGAAGAGGAATTCGAGAATTTTCAGTTCTAAGTGTGTACTGCTGCCTATTTTGTTGGGTAAAGTGGTCCTCTTAACCTCATTATGGTGCTCAGATCATGGCTATTTAAGAGGAGTTTCTTATTGGTCATGCAGAAAGAATGGAGAGCTTTGCATAGATGACCTGCTTTTCTTGTTTGTTCTGGGACTGGCCTATCTCCTGTACTTTTTTTCAGTCTCTTTTCTATAATAATATTTCTCCATTTTGGGAAATAGTCAAAGGAGACTACTTGTTTATGAGAAATGTGCTCATGATCAAGCTACAGAAACACATGCAAAGAGAGAGGAATAACCAACAAGGAAAAGGAAGAGATTTTGAGCTGTTTCTAGGGCTAAAATTCTTACTTTTTAAGGGCTGGTAGAACACCCAAGTCTGGCTTCACTTAAAATATCAATTATCTTCATGCTAGGAATGATCAGATCTCTGGTGAGGTTCCTGCAATGTTACCGACATCACTGGTTGAGCTCTCAATCCGAAACATTAAGCTACTAATAATCACATCTCCAGCAACATTCCCATAATGGATTCACTTAAAAACCTCAACTATCTCAATAATAGTAATAATCCATCTCCAAGGAATCCCTGTACTCGCTCCTCTGGTTCTCATTCTTGCTCTCTCTTCTCTTTTTGGGTCTCATCCCCTCTTCCTTCTCAGTTTCTCTTCTCTATTTCTCTCTCTACACCCCCTTCTCTCCAGAATAATCCTCACTGGAGTAGACGATTCTTTTTTAATCATTTGAATGATCAAAAATGCTACAAAAAGCCCACATATAGGAGCTCATGGGTTATCAATTTAAACAGAAAACAGAACTAATGTTCTCTTAGCACAGGGTACTGTGTTTAGGGGGTTAATTGCCTGTTTTAAAAACTCGAGGTTTTTCACACACACCCAAAGTTGAAGCGGGTTTTCAGTTTTCTGTAGAATTTTTATTATAATCATAAATTAACAAGCAACACTTTATTTATATAATCTTCTGGTAACCTGCAAAAGGACCATTCTCTGAAATTACCATTTTCTTTACTAGAAATTGCAGATGGCTTCATAATAAATTCTTACAAGTTGATAAGGATCACAAGGAAAAAACAACAAGCTGTTTAGTAAATTTTCTTATAATAAAAAATTCAAAGTCAACTTGGTCAAAAATAAATTACCTGCCAATAAAAGCCCTTGACATTCCTTGCGGTAGTGATCTGGAAATAAACCTACTGGTAGTTGGTCTGGCATTTATTGCTAGGAATTTTACCATTTGAGCTGAGCTAACCAACCCCTGGAAACATTATTTCAATCAGTATACAGCCATATGGTTCACAGCCTAAAGGTAGCCTGAAAAGTACTATACCATTTCATAAGCTTGCCGTAACCCGGCAGGCAAATCCATCATTGTCCTTTGCCATTCATTTAACACCGCATCTACAAATTTACGATCAAATAGCTGCAACAAGAACAAAAAGAATGCCATTCCTTTATGAAATCTGAAATGCAAGCAGCAAGAGACAATGCATATCTTATCCAAAAAAGTTCCTCCTAAATTACATCAATGAGATTTCTAACCTCTTCAAGGAGTATCCGTCTCCTAAACAAGCCACCCTCATCTCCCTCATCACCATCATCAAAGTCATCAAAGTAATCATCATCATTACCATCATCATCACCTCCATCACCACCACCGTGATTGATTTTCTTTCCAATATCCCCACCACTTCCACCAACATCAAGCTGCAAAGTTTAAGCCACAGTCATTGTCTAGATATACAAAAGAATTTGCAGTATTATTTGTTGAACAAAAATAGCTTATGGAATTCAACTAACTTGCTAATGAAAGCGTAAAAATGAACATGAATCATGAAATCACATCCACCTAATCCATACATAGGCCTCATGAAACTAGAAACTGAAAAATAAAATGCTGCAACTCAGACTAAACAACTTAAGCAAATGTACCACTTTTTGCAATCTGCATCAACAACCTTAAAATGGGAACTTATACAACGGATCCTGCATACCAGCACCCATGAACTAGTCTGGTCAAATATCTTACATTAGAGTGAATAGCTTGAGGGGAGGTTAAGTATAATAGCCTTATAGACCATTCCAAGTAGTTGAGAGTGAAAACTAACAACCAGAATTGCTAAACAAAAGTGCTGCTCCAACTGATGACTAGGTGAAGAATATAAAAATGAAAAAAAAAAAATTAACACAGTTATACTTAAAATGAAGTCAAAGATACTAATTACACCTATTCAAAATTAAGATGAGAATCACGAACTTGCTCTTTAATTGGACAATTTAGGTATTGCATCAACTATATTCAATCAAATTCTCTTACTTGTTTCAGACTCAGACCAGTCATACCTTCAGCTCCACAGTTGGCAAGCTATCATAATTCATAACTCATTGTTCTACACTTCTTATCAGCAGTGACGAAATGTAATATGAGATATTAGGTAAATGAAGCAGTAGTAAGGTGTAACAATTAACCTCTTCCTCTTGAAAACAAAGAAAACTCAAATACATGTTCTATTGATTACTGATTATTGATTATTGATTAAACTAAAGTGACATTGTAAACATAGAAACAGCATAACTTAGTATTCAATCGTACACTCCCTTCTATTCTCATTAAATTCCTCAACGACCAAAGTGTTGTACGAACTCCAAGTCTTCAACTCAAAATTTTCAAGAAAGAAAGTGAACACTAACCTCAGGGCTAGAACTAGTTTGCTTTTGCGACAAATCAAGTTTGGATTTCTCTAATGTCACCGCACCAAATGCACCGTATTGTCCTCCCTTCATAACCGGACACAAATTCATTGAAGAACTAGAAGGCAGCGAAGGAGATGAAGGTGACGAAGAATCGGAAGCAGCCGGAGCAGCCGGCGCGCTGAAGCACCGTTCTAATAGAGCTGCCGAGTCACTTTCCACCTCAGCTGTAGACGAGGCTTTGACCACCACACCTCGCCGCCTGAGCTTGACGGCGGCGGGCTTCGCAACCGGCTGGAGTGAACCCAGTTTAGGAATCGGCAAGGAGGGCTTCGGCGACAAGGCCTTGGCAGTGACATGGGAGTTCATGGGCATAATTTGGGCTGTTTGGAACACCGCAAGTGACATTGTGAAGGCTTTGCGCTTGGATGGAGAGAAAATCCGAAGAGGGGTTTTCTCATAAAAATCTCATCGCTAGGATATTGCTGGGAGCAAACTATCTCTCTCTAAAGAGAAGGAATTTAGAGAGAGAAAATGGGAAGAGGAGGAAGAAGCGTTGGGGTTGGGGGAATTTTGATGGAGTAGAAGATAGCCGACTAGGCGACAACCCAATCCGAAAGCGAGGTGAGGACTTTTTATAACCAGGTGAGTTGACTCGGCCAACCTCGTTGAATTATAATTAGAGATGGAAATTTTTAATTTTTATTATTTTAAAATAAAGTAAATCTATCTCATATTTAAAATATACTTTAATTGCACTCACATTTTTTTTATTTTAAAAATATAGATTCAGTTTTATTTAATTTAACATTATTAAAAATATTTTTTAAAAAAATAAATTATAAAATTATAATTATAAAGTATAATAATAAACTTATTCTCAAACCCTTTATTATCTATTACTCTTTGAATTTGTTTCCTAAATTTTGCATAAAAATTTTTTATGATGAAATTAATTAATCTTTTGCAAGAAGAAATTTCTATTTTATGAGTAATTGGGCTAAAATATATTCTTAATTATACATATTGGAATAATGAGGGTCTAAAGTTTAAACTAGAATATTTCTCATTCAAACCATTTTATTCTCTACACATATAAAACCAATTAGAATAATATATAAAATAAGAATATGGTATGGTAAAGAATAACAATAACTTTTTGTTATTACTCATATATAGTTCTTAATCGGAATAAAATTTTGAAATTGTATTAAACTTTAAATTTAACCAAAAAATACAATAAATAAAATTTAAATATTGTCATTCTAACTATTTATGAAAATTTTTAGATATATAAGATATTATCAAAGAACATTCAATCTCAATTTCCTTCGTGTATTTATACACATATAATATTTTAACTTGTTTGTTCTTTTTTACCACTTATTCTTTAAGCTTTTGTTCAAGCTTAGAGAAATAATATGACTTTTAATATCTATACAAACTCGTTTATGGATATAATCATATAATACTATAATATTTCACTTGAACCTTAATATTTTATTTTTTATTATTTTGTTTTCCTAGCAGCTTAGAGAAACTCCCACTAAATAAGATAAACTTGTTTTTTTTTTTATATGGTTATTAAACTCTCATTATAATTTCAAAAACAAAGACAAAAGTTATTACTAGTGAAATATTATATTCACATTATAATTTTAGAAACATTAAAAGAGTTAAAGGAAAATAAGAAAAGTAGGCATACATGGGAAAATGTGAGGTAATGTGTAGGACGTAATCGTGTTGTTAGTGGGTTTTAATGGATATAATGCTAGTCTTAAATGAGGGAAAGCACCAAGAAAAGTGAGATAATACATGGGAGAATGTCTCTTTTATAATAGAAGGTAAAAAAAATAAAGAAAATAGTATTTTAATCATATTAAAAAACTTTAAACCTTTAACTAAAGATAACAGTTAACTTTAATGTAAGTTTTAAATTTAAGTTTAGTTATAACTTATTTTTAATTTACATGAGAGAATTATGTATATTTTTAAAATAAAAAAATACCAAGTAATTAAAGTATCTCTTAAGGGAAGGGAGAGTATTTTACTCAAAATATAAAGTACTTTGAATGATGATAAATTTCTATGACTTTATTTATTGAGATAAAAATGTAAGAAAATATTTTTAAATCTTAAAAATTATAAATTAAGATAATTCATGTAATTTTTGAATTTTTTTTAACATTGATTTTATTAAAGAAAGAAGTTTTAAAGATTTTTATAAATAAAAAATTAAATATAAAATCTCACAACAACAAAATAAGGAAAAATAAATCCCTCAACCTACTTGATATTTCTTAATAGTGCATCTCTCTTATACACATCGCACATGTACATGTAACACTATTTTAAGTTTAATTATATTTATTTGAACTTTAATTGAAATTGTTTATAAAAAGTTTATAAATTACATTCTTTTCTCTCTACCTACTAACTTGTCACGTCTTAAATTTGAACACATGACCAACATAAGATACTACCGTTTCGATAGCATCCTACCTGCCTTCTTGTAAACATATACTCTTGCAATTTAAGAGGATTAGATTGATTGAATTAACATGAATAAATAAAATGTAGAATAAGGGAGAATTTGATAAAATTTTTATGTTTCCATGTACAACCAATATGTTACAGGTTGGACATGCCCACCATAAGACATAGAATAAACTTCCATGTTCATAACTAGTTAAATGCATCATATATTACGACTTAACACAATAATAATGCAAAACTAGACTAACTCAAGACAATGCAATAATCTAGTTCAACTGTCTAAGAACTTCAAGCATTGCTTCATTTGTTCTCAACCTACCAAGCTTTAGTAGTAGCTTGGTAGTCAATACAAATTAACCTGAAAATTTATACAAAAAAAAAGTCATATGGACTCAATGAGTAAAATTTATCTACTAAAGATATATGCATCATACAGACAACTCTTACACAATTTATAAATTGAAGTAGTTTGTGAAGTAATACATTTAGGGGGACTAAGTTACGTCTCCCCATTTTTTTTCTTTTTATGTTTTTTTTAAAATTTTTTTTTACTTTTTAAAATTAATTAAGTATTTTTTATCTCATATTTTTTTTCAAAATTTTTTAATATATTTTTTAATTTTTTCTTAAATTTTTTTACATTCCTTTTACTATTCATCTATAATTTTTTTACTATTCATTTGTAACTTAAAAAATTCTACAAAAAATACAAAAACAT
>JASKGM010000005.1:11716216-11727900 GCA_034509205.1 Ceratonia siliqua
TTCAGCAAGATCTCAACATTGATAAACCAACTTCGCTATTCTCTCAGTAGCAAATTGAAAATAAATATATCTTCAGAGGGGAATTGGAAGAAAATGCTAGCACTTAACAATTACACAGAAGAAACAAGTTCAACAAGACGAACAGGTTAACATATTAGCATGATCAAGCTTTTCAGGTGCATAGGCCATGGATCAAATCCATGTGGACACTTTATGGAACACGAAAGGGGAAGTATCAGAGAATGCCCATCATGACATTAAGGATGACTAAAAATTATTGGTAACATCCTTTTTTTTCTCCAATGATTAAAAAATCATTAATGTTCAACCGCAAGGTACTTGAGAAGTCAAAGAAACTTACTCCCTCCTCCATCAGGTAGGCCAGCATCATTGGGAACGGATGTAATGTTTGATGTTGTAGCATCCATACTGGTAAGAGATGCATCAGGATTGCTAAATATCCAATCTGTTGCTTTCTCAATGTCACCACCCTTCAGAGCAATTCTTTCTATTAGATTTTGGACAGGGATGAAAATTCCTGGACAATTACTCAACCTACTCCTAAAGTCATCATCATGAGGGAAGTTGGGGAAAATATAAAAGGAAAATTACCGATGCCTTCAGTGCCTTCCGAGCAATTTCTTCTTGAAATCCAAATGAAATTAAAGTATCAATTTTTGTTTGGTCAAAACTTGACAAAGTTTCAGAGATATGCCCTTCTTTGGAAATAGGAATGTCAATATCTAAGAAAAAACAATATATATTCAGGGTCATTTCCCGCATGAAGAGGTACCTTTCTTCAAAGATTTGTTTGGCACAATGAAGAAAACCAATCTCAGATACCTGGATCATCCATGTGAGATAGTAACCAATTCATTGCCTCTTCTACTCCAACATTTGAGGTACTTATAGCAGCTTTCTGACAATGAAGATGGTTGAAGCCCATGGAGACCAGTTGCGAGACAATTTCTTCATCTGCTAAAGGTTTGTTTGAGTCCTCCTCACCAGGTACTGCCGAGAAGCAAAAATTGTTAGCCAACTAAAATCACTCACAACAAATGGTATTTCATAGTTTGTGTTTGCTCTTTTCTTTTCCCCCCATATGGGTACGCAGAATGCAAATAACTCAAGATATATAGTTGGTTATTAGCAGATATTATAAGATGTAAACTTTATAAGCATACTTAGATTCATCACATGTATTTACTATGATAAAAATAGCTGCATGAGAGTTGAAGTGACAGGCTAACAGTTTGTTGTATTCTACATGTTCATTAATATAAGAAATAAATAAGTTCATTAGCAAATATAGATTTAAAAAAATAAAGGAATATAAAGAAGATTATTTTGTTGGACTAAAAGCATATGTACCACATAGGCATAGGATAATGATATTATCAATGTAAGCCAATCAATTATAAACTTGGTATCATATAAGTTACACTCATGGAATAGCTGTGGGACCTTAGAAGATATTTAAAAACAAGTTCATCAATGTAACCCAAAGAAGTTAGTTTTGACACAATTTTTCTTCTTTTCATTTTTGTTTGAAACAAATAATCTGTATTCCTCTTTTTGAATCACCATAAGATATCTCCTGAACAGAAAAACTTCTCACATACCACCTTCGGGTAACAGTTCTTCCCCGGCCTGATGACCTTTGCTGCGCATATGACTAATATCTATGATATCGGGAACATCTATGTACACATCTGAAAGAAGAAAATGCATAGCAACATATATAGATCAGAAAAAATTTAAGTTAATATTATGTAAAGTAAATAGACATATCAACAAAAAATGTACCAAGCTTTTTGGGTACCCAGCCTGCATCCATAATGAATTTCCGCATGTGTAACACTAGGTAATTAGGGAATGAGGTCAGACCTGCCGTCCTACAGAATGAATAACATTTCAGCATCAAGATGACTTTCAATGTTCTAATGATAAGAAAATCAGCATTATACAAGAGATGCAAGGTAAAACTTTCAAACCATGTGCGATTGTCATCTATTCATCAAAGACAACATTATCGGACTAAATTTCTCAGAAACCAAATATGAGATTTGTGAAATAGTCCAGGCAACGTCAATCCAATTTGAACCAACAAGTGTGACATTGTAATTAAACACAACTCTGAAAAATCAGAATGCTTACTTCACTGCTGTTGTCTTCCCCCTCAAGGCAGTGCTGTAAAAATCATGTATCTCCTCAGGAGCTGAGAAGTTTGCAAGGCAAGCTTCTAAAGGCACCCTTGGACGCACAATCTCATTGCCAGACCTATCAGGATAAATATGCTCAGCTGTGTCTAGGAAAGAAAGGGATGGAAATAATAAGCTTCCTAAATGTCTGAACTTACACTTCCTTTCCTTCAGCAAGTTTCTCCGTCTTCAGTTTCTGAAAGGATTCCAATTCTTCTGGAAAATTGCCAAACAATACAAGCATTAGATACAAGATCCAGAAGACTTCTCAGACAAGTCAGGGACTTGTGACTAAAAACCCACCTTTATTAGTTGCTTCATGTAATGGGATATTAAGAGAAAGAATATAGTCACTCCTTCTATTATAAGCAACCTTTCCAGATGAACACAAGATTCGATCTTCAATACCAAACTTGAAACTCCTTGCAGGATCTAGTTCACTTTTCCCAGCATTAGCTCGTTCAACTTGGTCAAGAAAATGTAGGAAAAATTCCAAAGCATCCTAACATTACGTTGGAATCAAGCATTTAGAAGATAGCAAAGTAATACAACTCTAAATAGAACAATTTACTAAATATTAAAGTATGGATTGGCGAGACTTTGTTGACAAAAATAGTCTTATCTACTTTAGGCTTACATTAAAACCACAAATAAATAAAAGGGGGCCTAAAATTACATTCCAACAATAATAAATAAACCCAACTAAGCTATGTTTCAATGTAAGAGATAATATTGTTAAAAACTCTTGCTTTCTTGCTAGACTACAAGTCCACTTTATAAATAATTGACATAACTATCGGTTTTATTTCATATAAGAAAATGCTCACATTCTTTTACATAGACTTAAAATGGTGATAAACAAGATTGAAAATGTTACATTCTTCAAAGAGGAGTGTTTATTATGAGAGGCGAAATAAGTAAATCCTAACCATTAATTTTTTCTCCCCATCTTCTACTGCCTTACGTTGTGTCTAAATACTCAAATAAAAATAGACATATTTTCAACTATGCTTACACTTAAAGTTACTTTTCAAAGTGAATTTCTAATCAAATATTAACTTATAAAATGTAATCATATCACATGCTTCATATGCCATTAATTCATTTTCAGAAAAAGTTGCTTAACATACCTGTTGCCGCATAGAAGAAAACTCAGGATGGCTGGCAGAAATTACAGCTTTAAACATACGTGGGGGTATCCCTTCCTGTTTCTAATGTTTGAAGAAAGTGGGATGAGAGCGCAAATGAGAAAATGGGCGAAGAAAACTCATCAAGACAAGAAATATGTGGGAATATTCAAAAACATGAATCTTTTTTCTTTTTCAGTGAAGACTTGAATCAAACCCATAGCAACGTGTTCAATCACATTCTAACTAAAGTTAAAAATGTCATGTAACTTGCAAACTGACAACCTAAACAAAAAAAGATTTTATCCCTGTAACCAGTACTGTATAAAACCCAAAAAAACCCTAACATGTTGCTTGCAGAAGAACTTGTCTGATTTAAAAACTAAAATATTCATGATAACATAGTTAACTACGAATTTAAATCACAAAAAAGACAGAAAGCTTACAGCAGTTGTAGTTGTGGTAGCAGCATTTGCATTTTCATCATTCTGTATGACAGAAAAATAATACATAAATCAACAAAGATTCTAATAAATTTTCAAAAGAAATGTGCTGTGCTAAGGATGATATACCTCAAATGCCGGAACAGAATATTTACCAGATAGTAAACCATGAGCCAGTTTTGTCCTGATATCAAATGGGAAACCATTATTATATATCTCTTTTGAAGTACCTCCTCTTTAATTATAATCTTATGTTTTTATGAAGGAAACAGAATATAGCAGACTATACAAATACTGTTCTAGATGTGGATTATTTACACAAAAAACTGACCATTTCCTTCTTGCCATGACAAAAGCATATTATAATATAACATCAAGTGGCACAGTAAAAAAGAAAGAAAATAAAAACAAAAGAAAAGAACTATTTCTCATTGGAACTAAAAACACAAAGCAAAATACAATTTTCAGATCAAAGATAGCAACAGAAGTCAAATAACTTTACGAGCAAGTTACTTACAACTGCATATTCAGGTCTACAGTTGGATCAGCAGGAGCCACCTCAAATGCCTTCTTTAGACTTTGGTTCATATGATACCTAATAATGCAATCATAGCATACATTGAAATAACTGGAAACAGGGTCTGAACAATTCACATGATAATAAAAGACATCAACTTACCGTGAAGAGAAGGACCGTGTTGAAAACACAACTTGCATAGTTGCTGCCAAGTAACAGCTGAAAGAAAGCAAAATATGGAAACAAAAAAGTTTAGTAAACATTAAATAACTACATTATGACAAGCAGCAGCAATCAACAAGGACCAACTCTACCTGTTTCCAAGATTGACCAGTCCTGTATATCCAGGTCCAAAAATTGGTTCCACTTCCTGTCCACTTTCTTGGATTCGATTCCAATCAAAATTGGTATTTTGGTCAAGTTCTCTTTCAGCAGTTGTCATTTCAGTCTGTATATGAAAGAGTAATTTTTTAAAAATAATATCAGCCACGTGATATCTAATTAATGGAAAACGTACTCTTAGACCATGTTTATTAAAGAGTAACAAGACACAAATTATGCTTAAACATCCATCTCTGACTTCAACCTCACAAGCTATTATGTTCAAACATCCATCAGTAACTATCACATTAACTTACTCTTCTTCCCACTAATTGGAAAATATTCAATAATGTTACATTTCCATTTTAAAGACAATCGTCCAGACAACAAACGCTCACCTGTCATAATCTTAAGTCCAATGTCTCAAACTCAAAGAGAGATGATACCATTTGGAATTCATGTTTTGGATGTGATACCCATAACCTCAATTTCATATGCTTTGCCTATTTGAAAGAGAAGGGGGTGGCAAAGAGAAAATAAGGCATCTAATCCTGCACAAGTACAAGGGGTCCAATGTAGGACTTCATTCCAACAAGGTGCCTTTATGGACACCATGACAACCACATAAAGCATTCATCTACAGAAGGAACACAAACATGCACACATATATATACATATGTTTTTTCAAATACACCATCAAGTTCTAAACTCTGAAGACTCTCCTATTGTTCAAAAACTATGTATTTCCATTTCAAAAACAATACTTGAGGACTGTATCAATAAGTATTCTCCTATCTCATGATGGAAGACAATTCGATAAACAATATAGTATTATTTGACATAAAAAGTCAACAGGTCAGATCAGAGAAGCCATGAGTGAACAAGTGCCATTTCAAGATAGAGAATTAACCTTTTGAAGTGATGAAAAATCAATGCCGAAAAATGCGAGATGCTGTGCTAAATGTGGATCCAAGACACTGTTATCCTCTGGATAGGAGAAAACATCTGAGCTGCCACGACACATTAACCATAGTTAGCAGACAATGCGAAAAGATGATTTCTTCGCTAAGGAAAATATTCAACACCTATTCCACACTACACATTTGAGAATATAAATTGACAGATTCATTCAGGCTAAAAATTATCTATTCAGTGTAACAGCACATCCCAGTATCTCAAATGGATCAAGAGTAATGATGTTTAAAGTTCAATTGAGATAACCATTGTGATGTATAATTCTTCTTGTTCAACACGGTATTATGCAAAACTGACAAGTGGACTTCAAATATTCGGTAAACACTTCTACCTTTAAAAATTGCATAGCAAAAAATCAATTCTCATGTTTGGGACAAACAAACAAAAGGAAACAAAACATTGTTTATTAAAGTGGTTAAAATTTTCATTCAGAATGGATAGTGTTTTCCTTGCCTAAAAATACTTCAAAATGGTTCCCTTTAAATCTGCATAGGTTTATATTCCTTAATATTTTTGAATTTGTTCTTCTATAACATTAGGAAACGCTCTTCTACTAGCAATACAATATTCAATTTGAAATTTAAAGCTCACATTTAATTAGGAATTGAACCTTACTGCTAATCAATTGGCCAAATCATATTTAAGGGGGGAAAAACACTTGTCACTTTGAAATAAATGACATAGGCATAATAGTAAGTTAGTAACTGTTCATGATTACAAATTGAATCATGCTACACAAGAAAATAATTGATATTGATAGGAAGACAAGAATGTTAAAACACATTATCCAGCAAGGGGGTATTACCTGCTGCTTCCAGATCAGCAGTGATAGTCCCAAGCTTTACAGCAAGAGGGTAGCCTGTCTCCTTATAGTATTGAATAGCATGGTTGTTACCACCACTTCCATCCCAGTTCCTCCTCCCACAAAGGATCATTCCATCAGTCAGATTTAGCCAAAGATTGTCTGTCTTGTCACACTTAGCACATTTCCACCCTGATGAAGGAATAACAATACCATTGTCAATCTGCTGTAAATTCATTGCATAGCTACTAACTTGTTTCTTATCAGCAGTCCAAGCTGCAACTTGCTCTTTTCGTTCAGCACCCTCAGCCAGTAAGACAGCATCAGCAGCCAACCTTACCTGCAGTATTTTCAACAAATGAGATAACTAAAATAAAATCCTCTTTAATTTAGCACACACCTTCTCTTTGAATAAGAGGGAAAAAGGGGGGGGGGGGGGGTGTGGAGGCCAAAGAAAGAAAGAAAGAACCATAAAAGGAGGGTAACAAGTACCTTCTCTGGCAATTCCACAGAAGGGAATGGAAGAGATACATAGTCAGGCAATATAATTATATTGTGAATTTCTTCATATTCAGATTCATTGTTATCAAATCCCCCATCAACACCTACAAAGTAATAAGATGGATAAAAATAAACTATGCAGAATAGAACAATTGATTATTAAATAATTGGAAAGAAAAATGATCCAGCCTTCAGGAAACAGCCCAACTAATGTCTCCATAACATAGTACCTAAAATATGAAAGCTATATTTCAGTGTGACCAATAAGAAATATAAGTAACAAACACACTCACGAGTTATGCAACAACTGGAGCAAGACAGAATAAGCACCCAGAATATTTACAGAGTACATCATTTATGAAAAAATAATAGTTAAGTATACGAGTCTTGAAGCATGCAAATTTCTACTATGACTAACTCCTCACTAAGCCTAAAATTGTTTAAAAGAAACATTCAACACAAGCATTCTTGCCATATAGGGGGCAATATGCATAATACTCAGAGGTAGAAATATATTTAAACTTCAATTCAGAGTCCAAGTAGGAAAATGAAAGAATACTGAAGAGATAATAACGGCTTAAAGTCCCCATGTTTGCATAGTTGGTGGAGAATTTAAATGACAAATTTAACAGATGATGCGGAGTTTTTATCACAAACCAAAGCAAAGGACTAGGTATTGAGATGCCTGATTGCAACATGACCAAACATGACCCCATAAACTTACCTATAGCCAAGAGCGTTGGTTTCTTTGGAGGCCTGTCTTCAGGAACTAATCTCTTTGTCTGCTTTATATGCAAATAAACAGGATTTCCAGTTTTCTCATAATTCCAACCCACATAATCCTTCCCAAATGCAAGAAAAGTGTACATGTCGATGAACAGTCCACCTTCTGACATCTGAAAGTTATCAGAGAACCACCACTAGTATGCATCAATTAAATGTACAGTGTGGATCACATTGCAAATTACAATAAAATAATATTAATTCAATTTCCAATTAGAATAAGGGAAATAATATGAAATCGAAAACCACATGTCAAAATATCTTCAAAATTTTTTTGGGATAAAATTAATATCTTAAATTTTTAATGCTGATGAAACCTAAATTTCCTAACTGCCAATTTCAGGAAACTTGACAATAATAGAATAAACATCATATATAACCTTGATGAATCAAAATTACAAAATTGACAAGTAATCAAACTCTACTATCTGAAAATACATAGATAATGTATATCAAACAAATTGCTAAAATAAGTTCCTCTGTATAACTGCAGAGACCAAATTGGATCACACCCACAATGCGAAAAATCATGAAGAAGTTAAAAAAGAATTAATACAATAGAAACAGTTAATTACGACTCGTCTTGGAATGACATTAGCAAAATAAATAATAGTTCGATATACTTAAAGTTTCTCACGCTTTCTCGGTAACTAAGCCGCAGTCATCAAGAAAATAGTTAAAAAGAACATCGCTAAATAAGCAAACTAGCATGTCTAAAGCCAAGAATTGAAAGGACAACAATCCAAAGCGTGTAAGTGTTAAGAAGAAAATAATAATATAAAAAACAGTTTCTTTAAACTAAAATTCACCATTTCTTACACTTCCTCGGCAAAAAACGGTTCAGAAAGAAGAAATGCGGCAGAGAGATTACCGGTGTGTCGAAAGACAAGCAGCATTCTTGCTTGTAAATGCGATTGGTAGGCTCTGGAATCCGAACCCGCAAAAGATTAGATCGAAGTAAGTCCATGGGGTCTATCATCGTCTCTCGTTAGAAACCAAAAACCCTTTCCGTTTCAGATGTTATTCGACCAGGGATAGAAGAAGGGTTTTAGAAAGAACAAGTCTTTGCCCTAAGCCAAAGCCAAGTATCTTAGGGCCCAGAAACAACTGCTACAAAAAGGGGAGAAAAAAGTAGCTCTTTCTGTAAAGCAGATTTGGGGGAGTGTGTGTGAGAGAAGCGAGTCTTCTCCGTCCAAGTGTCAAATATGACTTCCATGGAGTTAAGCTTAAGCTTGCTGGACTGGTATTTGAATTTTTTGGTTTTTTTTTTACAAGTATATACATTATTGTAAATTTTTATTTAATAAATTTTAATATAATATATTAAATAATTACAGAAACGATTTAACATTTTGTAAGGGTAAAATTATGGGGTAAAATAATAGAATAAATAAATATAAATTAACTTCAAAAATATCTTTATAAATTAAAACAGATTAAAATAACAGTAACAATTCTTAAAAAATATTTTAAACTTATTTTTTACTTTAATTAATATTTTTATATTCAATTTTATTAACTATTTTACTATCAAAATTTTTATACTTCATCAAATAATAATAATAATTTTTATAAAATATTTATTAAGTAAAAAAACATTAAACTTCAAAAATAATTTTTTTCCTTAAAATAGCTTCTAGTATATAGTATTAAAAATTAGTCAAGTAAAAAGAAAAAAATTCTACCTCTAAACTGTTAATTGTTAACAATTATATTTGTAAAATAAGTAAAATTAAAAAAATTATTTAATTTTTTTTTACTGATCTTATATATTTTTTATTTTTAAAATTTATACAAAATAAAAGAAAATTTGGAGTATTTTACTCTGAAAATTATTGAATTTATTATTAAGGAAACGGATAGAATGAAAAACCCTCCATAAACCACAGCAGCAGGTTGAGCTTCGTCTGAGCCTCCGGAGGCTCCTCCACCTTTATCATAGGTAGTCTGGTTCTGGGCAAAATAACTCTCCAATTTCCATTATCTTCACTCCGCGTGCTCTCTCCCTCTCTTCTTCAACCTCCTTAGGAGTTAGGAACATGATGACTAAGCTATTTCTTAAACCTCATTATCTTCCTCTTTTATCTATCTCCCCAAAATTTCTCTTCCTTGACAAGCCATTCCTCCCCACACTCTCTATCTCTCAATTGTCCACCATAGCCACTACCAGCTGCAGCTGCATCAACCAATCCCAATTCATAGACCCTACTTTAGTGTCCTATGGACCTTCACTCCATAAAGGAACCCAACCGTCTCAATTTCCCATCATCAAAAATCCAGAAAAAGACGATGGTGATGGTTTCCTTGATGAAGAATGCTTCACAAGGGTCTTCGATATCGCTGCGCTTCGTGTCCCTTCTAAAGACTGTTTCGCCCTCGAAAGCAGACTCCGAGGTCACCTTTTGAATTGGCCTCGTATTCGCAACATTGCTCGCGTTTCCGGTGACGATTTCGATCCCGAAGTTGTAGAGCTATTGGGACACCAAAACAACGCCGATGATGAGGGCGAAGAAGGAAGTCTTGTCTCGTTCCATCGTCGAATTTACGGGAAAGCAGTGGGCGACGGCGACGTTTTGAGCCCCGTGCTGTACAGGGATAAGCTGGCAAATACGTTTAATTCTCGTGGATTCGTGAAATTTCGGAACCTTGCGAAGATTTCCAGGCCAAAGAAGAAAAAGAAGAAGAGGGAGGAAGATAATGTTGAAGGGAATAAGCGCATTCAGAAGAATGGTTTTGCTGTAGTGGAGGTTCTTGAGGATGAAGAGGGAGAAAGTGAGGAATTGAAGAATTTGCTGGGTGAAGAATTTAAAAGGAAGAAATGGAGGGGGTCGACGAGGTTATTGCTTTTGGATGAGCGCTACACGGGTAAAGGTGTGGATGAGTTGCCTGAGGCAATAAAGGTGGCTGTTCCAACACTCTGATATTCTGCGAGTTAATTAGAATTTTATGTTCCCTCTCACTGGTTTATTTGATGCTCTATGTTGCAGGTAACCAATAATTTGATCCATGGCTAATTATTTTGTCTGCAATTTTCTATGTTTGCCTTGTCTCGTAATGTTTTAACATCTCATCTTCATTGTTACAATTCTTTATTGTTTTTTAGCTATAGTTTTTATTAAAATGAAAATAAAAGAAAAAGATTAAGTATGCTCCAAGATTTTCTTTTTCTCAATTGTTGATATCTCATGCACAGCGGTGGTGATAGTTTTGATCATGCTCTAGCATTGACGAGTTTTTTGTTTTTTTGGGCGGGGGGAGTCAGTTGGTGGTGGTGGTGGTGATCAGTTCTCACAATTCCTTGGTATATATTATCTTTACTTGTCAAACAAAACGGAAATCTTCAAGTATTTTTTTTTTTATTTCTTTAAGACAAGAAAGATAGAAGTTCAACATAAACTAGGTGTTTTTAGAAGATCAAACAGAAGATTTAGCTGGAAATATTCACTATAAAATATTTATCTGATGTTGTACATAAAGCCGTTGGCTTTCTTGTTATTTGATTTTCCATTGTTTAGTTTAAATTGGGAAAAACCATATTCACATTTATGTATTTCTTATTCCTTATTCTGACATTTAGCTTTCATTTGTTGTTTTGGCATATAGTATCACTTGTAACATAGCTTATATTCTCATCCTGTCTTTAGGCTGTCTTGACAGAATATACAAAGAAGAGTTCAACTTTGACTTTTGAGCTTGTTAGATGCAAGTTGACTCTGTTTTATGATTACTGGCAGATGAATGAGGTATATTAGACCAAGGATACACTGTTATGCTCTTTATGTGAGTGTATGTATATAAGCTTTGCATCAAGAATATTCTCCTCTCTCTCTCTCTCTCTGTTTTACACTTTTACTCTGTAATGATAAAATGCACTTTTCATCCTTATGTTTATTTAATTGGCACATTTACTTCAAATCAAAATATCATGGCATTTGTTTTTTTATTGCTTATTTCTATGTTCGTGCTCTCTCATTTTTAATTTTTCGGGATGGGGATTCTTATTTTCCCCATGGG